>WNWK01015401.1:0-47989 GCA_009830355.1 Cherax destructor | reverse complement strand
ACCCTCACGGGATGGGTAGCCCCCACTAAAGGGTGACCTCTCACGGATGGGGGCCAGGGGATGGTGAGCCTCTCACTGGATGGGTACCCTCTCACTGGGGGTACCCTTCCTGATGGGTACCCTCTCACGGAGGGGTTTCCCTCACTGGATGGGAGCCCCTTTTTGATGGGTAGCCCCCATGATGGTGTAGCCCCACTGGATGGTGTAGCCTCTCACGGGAGGGTTTGTTCACTGGATGGGTAGCCCCACGGAGGGGTACCCTCCGGGAGGGTGCCCCCCTTCACTGGATGGGTAGCCTCTCACTGGAGGGAGCCTCCGATGGGAGCCCCCATGGATGGTGTACCCCCACTGGATGGTTAGCCCCCACGGGATGGTGTACCTTTCACGGGAGGGGACCCCCACGGATGGTGTAGCCTTTTTTCCCACGGATGGAGTAGCCTCTCACTGGATGGGTAGCCCCCACTGAGGGGGCCCTTCACGGATGGTGGCCTCACGGAGGTTACCTCACGGATGGGTAGCCCCCACGGATGGGTAGCCTCCCGGGATGGTGTAGCCTCTCACTGGATGGAGTAGCCTCTCACTGGATGGAGTAGCCTCTCACTGGATGGTGTAGCCTCTCACTGGATGGTGTAGCCTCTCACTGGATGGTGTAGCCTCTCACTGGATGGTGTAGCCTCTCACTGGATGGTGTAGCCTCTCACTGGCTCCGTCTCTTAACTGCCCGTGAACAGCCACCACTCCCTCCATCCTCGTGGTGCCCCGTCATACCTATCATTAACACTGTGTATTGACACACCTGAGTATCTTTATTTATACAATACAAGAACATAATGTGAAGTGGAACTATATACCATAGATGTGCCTAGGTAATGAGTCCCTCGGCCCTGGAGATGGTGAAGAACACAGTTGTCTTGAAGATTCTGAAGCACTGCCTCACATTATGTCCTTGTATTAATAAATGGCAAAACGTCTACTAATAAAGATACCCAGGTGTTACACATGCGTCTAATTCTTCATCTTACTTTAAGTGGATAAAAGAATAGTATAATACCACTAGGTTATATTCTTTGAGCCTCTTTTAATTGTTCATTTTCTTTGACTCTGTGACTAGTTGCAAATGTTGCACTTGCTCTAGTTTTTGACCAACTTCATCAAGTGTGGGTTCTTAGCAATCTTCAGTCTCCTGATAGCTTATCTTTCGTAGGATATTTGGTTGGTGTGCCCCTTGTGGTATGCTCGATATTATACTCACCCCGAGATATTTGCACCTCTGGTGATATGCTCGGTATTATGCTCAGCCCGAGGTTGTTTCTCTTGGGTCATTTTTCAGCTTTTGTTAACAAGTTTGTGTTCAGTTTATGGTCTTTTATTGCCTTTTGAATGACTTTGATTTACTGGGGTTAAATTGTAGTCGCTACTTGAGCGACGAGTCCTGCTGTTTGTCCAGGTCCAACGATGGTTCCTTCGTGTCCTTGTCTGTTTTTATTCTGTTAGGAAAAAGGACACTAAGTGCTACTAGTGCGGTACTTTATTGTGGCAACGTTTCGCTCTCTAGGATGTTTGTCAAGCCGTTATAAACAATACATGGACACAGAGGGTATATATAGGCTCAGGGTGAGGACAATATAATCGTAGTAGATAGTATCAGTAGTAGTAATTGTAGTAGTAGTAGTAATATATCTATGTAAGGCACCAATCTCAGTACCTCTCATTGTGGAGCCCCACTTATAACACTTGCCCCTTCTGGTACTTCTTCCCGGACAATTATTCTTCGTCTTCTTCACATATATTCTTTGACACACTGTATTTTCCATCGTTATGTTCTCCGCCGCATTGTGAACCACTTTTATTTTTGCGCCAACCACAAGCCTCTGCGCAGCGGCGTGTAGGCGCATTATTTATCCTGCGCAGTGTGTTAAGAGATGTGTTCTTGTTTCTCTCTTCCTCCTCATCAATGATTTTTATTGTTTCCCCCGGCTGTGAATGTTTATTTGAGGTATATTCTTTCGTCTCGCGATTTCATAAACTCTGCCAATTCTCGTAACGGAAGATTTATCTCCTCACCTAACTCTTCTTCTCACGTCAAAACCCTCTTACTTTGCCTTAATTTTTCTCTAATTTACAAATCCTTAATAACACCTTCCGTCGTCTGGACATTAACTATGCATTCCGTTGAACTATGCGCCTCGTAACAATCTGGTTCACACTTCCGCTGCCACTGACGCTTATTGCGTCTGCTGCCGCGTTAATGAAACTGGCCACTGTCTTTCTGACAGACTTCAAGTGTTAGCCTTGCAACAATGCTCTTTTCTGACGTTATAGACAGTCTGCAACAGTTCCTCATCCTGTCGGTATTGTGATACAGACAGGATGTGCAAAAACACGCTAATGTACAGTTCAGGACATTTATTAAAGGAAACGTTTCGCCAGGAGTGGCTCCTTCAGTCCCAGTTATCTCTGTATTAGGACTGAAGAAGCCACTCGTGGCGAAACGTAAGTGTCTTTCCCCACATGACTTGTTTATCCTTCCTATTTTCCGTTTAGTTTAAATAATAATTATTCACAACATTCCTAGTGAATCTTATTCCAGATTTTATTTCTGCTGATGTTTGACTTTCCCAGTACATTATTAAATGTAAAGAGATACACAAATCTTGGTCAATATACACTGAAAGATACAGACTGACTCTAGGTGTGTGTACTTTAAGAGATACTCAGTAGTAACCCACGTGAAGACAGAAACTCAGGAGATTAATTGATCTGTATATTTCGACCCCCTTCTGGGATCCTCTTCAGCTGAAGAGGACCCCAGAAGGAGGTCGAAATATTATTGAGCGCTGATAAGTGTTCTATACACTTAGTTATTCACTTTAAGAGATATTCAACTATCGGTTTAAATACATTGAGAGTTGCACAAATCTCGGTCTGGAGACACTGAGAAATACACAATTATCGGTGTATATAAAACCTTGTGTTATTAATAACGTTAACGAAAAACATATATTTAAAAATGCCACACAGAAAATATTACTGCAGGAGAGACTAGCTTTAAATCTAACATAGTTGCTGTCTTCAACTAGTAGATATATAATATAACACATAATCTAAACACATTCTAAACGTGGAAACTCTTTTTCTACATATGGTGTTAATGTAGGAATGGTGTACTGTGCATAACCTGTGATATATTGCAACACAGTAAGATGCAACTATGATATTCTCAGTCGTCAGAAAACCGTCGACTTTCTTAACAGGAGGAACAAGTTGAGAGTCCCGTCGTGTCAGTCCAGTCAACCAAGAACTAATTTCAAGATAGTCTGTATTTTACTGCGTTACATTAATTAATACTTAAGAAACATTGTATCCAAGATGAAGACAAAAAGGACTTAGTGGAGCAACACGTATAAAATAAACTTGAAGTGCAGGCACTCTGCCTGCAGGCACTCTGCCTGCAGGTTAGTTCGATTTCTTCTTCGTAACTGAAGTTTTTTCCTCTCTATGTAATTAGTAGTGCTGACTCTGGTGAAACTCAACCCACAGCTTCCACTGCTTCATTCACAACGGGATCCTGTGTATTTTTTTAAATATTGGTAAAAAAAAAAGTGATTAATGAAGAAATGTTTAAGTTTGACAGTATGCACTAGAGTGCACACCGGATACAGTACATGACTGGCTTGTTAACATAACCAGCATGGTGCCATATATTCTGAAAACACAACGTTCATATCAAACAGGGAACAATTGATAATATCATTTGTTATAAAAAGAACTTTCCAAAAAGAGAGAGTTCTTTCTACTGCAAATATGACATTTCACGTTTCATTATGTTGTCCATACAAGGTAAAAATGAGTTTGCAGAAGCAGCTCTCGTACTTATGTTGCTAAACATTGCAGACCATGATTTTTGCAGGTGCACAGTTTCGTAGAGTCCGTCTTGCAGTAGCATCTGATCACCTTCACTAGAACTTCTGGAGCTGCTTCAAGTCGACCATTGACCATTATACTTGCAATATCTTCTGGATCCACGAGAATGCCCATCCACTGAGGAATTTGGAAATAAACACGGGCACTTCGATATCGTGCCACAACAGCTGATGGTGGCAGCGTGATCCTAAACGGGAAATGAGTACTGCTCTTCAGATTCATCGAGTCAATTCCTTTCCAGATGCCAAACAGACGTGACGTTGTGTCACATCCAAATATTGCATCCATAAATAAAAGTAATTTGCACATCTGTGGAGGCAAAGTATTCTGCAGCCAATGAGTATCTCAGATTGTTTGAGTCTTGGTGAATATTTTAAAGGAAATAAAGCCAACACAATCTATGAAAATTGTGATACAATTGGAAACAGACTTTAGCAAAGTTTGGGCAATTACAAATTAGCATAATTTTTCTTCATGTATAGTCTTGCATCCACTTTCTTGCAACATCTTCATTTTGATGTCCGTCCCCTCCCCTTCCCCTTCCCCCTCCCCCTCCCCTCCCCTTCCCCTCCCCTTCCCCTTCCCCTCCCCCTCACTCTCCCCCCCCCTCCCCCTACCCCTCCCCCTCCCTCTCCCATCCCAACCCACAAAGTTCACTCGGTGACTGGCCCTTCCTCTCGCTCGTCGAAGACATGTTACAATCATGGGATATTTGTCCACCCTAGAACATATTTAACATACATCTTGCAGACATAATCACATGTACAGCAGCATGACGTGTACATGGAAGTGAACCATCATTAAGGACATACTTTATTTCTCCCTGGGGTGATGTCAGCGACTCTACCTGGTGACTAAATTGCGTCAGGAAGTGCTGGCTTCGTGTGGGCGCACGGCTCATGTTTAAATATGTCTACTCTGCTGTCGGTGATTTTAGTAACTGTTGTTATCAAATCCAGGAAAAAAGAGTAATTGTGGAGCCACGTTGATGGGTTCATCATTTATTTAGCAGAAATCTTAGAGCCCGTTGAAATAACACGTTTCTCCCACACAGTAGGCTTCTTCAGTCAAATACAGAGGCAGCAGGTGTAGTAGTCCAATGAAGATAATGTAATCAGTCCATCAACCTTAGAGGTAGTTAGTCCTTAGAGGTGGTTAGTTCAGTTCTATATTGTGCAACAACGTCCTCCCCGGTGTCCTCCACTCACACCTCTAAGCTACCAGGTACTTGTATACACATATACTGTGACGCTGCACGCCAGGCCAGTGGTACGGGATGCACACTCAACTAGCCATATCAGAGAACTGATGGTGCTGGAACCCGTGGCAGGTGAGACCTAAAGCTCGCAGGTCAGTGTGTGAAGCACTGCTCCGGCCCACAAGACTCAACCACGGGGCAAAAGTTCAGAACTGTGTTCAACCTAACTTTGTTAAAGAACGAAAATGCACAGTATCGTGACTGAAACAATACACAAATAACCTGCACTTAGGAGAGAGGAACTTACGACGACGTTTCGGTCCCACTTGGATCATTTACTTTGTATATTGTCCAAGTCGGACCGAAACGTTGTCGTAAGCTTATTTCTCCTATGTTCGGGTTATTACCTGGAGAGAGTTCCAGGGGTCAACGCCCCTGCGGCCCGGTCTACGACCAGTCTTCATGTTGGATCAGAGCCTGATCATCCAGGCTGTTACTGCTGGCCGCACGCAGTCCAACGTACGAACCACAGCCTGGCTGGTCAGGTACCGACTTTAGGTGCCTGTCCAGTGCCTGCTTGAAGACAGCCAGGGGTCTATTGGTAATCCTCCTGATGTATGCTGGGAGGCAGTTGAACAGTCTTGGGCCCCTGACACTTATTGTGTTGTCCCTCAACGTGGTAGTGGCACCCCTGCTTTTCATTGGGGGGATGTTACATCGCCTGCCGAGTCTTTTGCTTTCGTAGGGAGTGACTCTCGTGTGCAAGTTTGGTACTAATCCCTCGAGAATTTTCCACGTGTATATAATAATATATCTCTCCCGCCTGCGTTCTAGAGAGTACAGGTTTAGGAACTTCAAGCGTTCCCAGTAATTGAGGTGGTTTATCGCAGTTATGCGTGCCGTGAAGGTTCTCTACATTTTCTAGGTCAGCAATTTCCTCACGTTTTCCATATCGGAGTAATTGAAATTTCTCATCATTGAACTTCATATTGTTTTCTGCAGCCCATTTAAAGATTTGGTTTATGTCTGCTTGGAGTCTTGCAGTGTCTTCAATGGTGGACACTGTCATGCAGATTCGGGTGTCATCTGCAAAGGAAGACACTGCACTGTGGCTTATATCAAAGTCTATGTCAGATATGAGGATGAGGAACAGGATGGGAGTGAGTACTGTGCCTTGTGGAACAGAGCTTTTCACCGTAGCCGCCTCAGACTTTACTCTGTTGAGTATTACTCTTTGCGTTCTACTTGTTAGGAAATTATAGATCCATCTACCAACTTTTCCTGTTATTCCTTTATCACGCATTTTGTGTGCTATTACACTTGTCAAAGGCTTTTCAGAGTCTGTGTATATAACATCTGCATTCTGTTTGTCTTCTAGAGCATCCAGGACCTTGTCGTAGTGGCCCAGTAGTTGGGACAGACAGGAGCGACCTGCTCTAAACTCATGCTGCCCTGGGTTGTGTAATTGATGGGTATCTAGATGAGTGGCGATCTTGCTTCTTAGAACCCTTTCAAAGATTTTTATGATATGGGACGTTAGCGCTATTGGTCTGTAGTTCTTTGCTATTGCTTTACTGCCACCTTTGTTGTTTTTAGTAACTGCGGGACGACCCCAGTGTCCATGCTCCCTCTCTATAGGATGTTAAAAGCACGTGATAGGGGCTTCTTGCAGTTCTTGATGAACACTGAGTTCCATGAGTCAGGGCCTGGGGCAGAGTGCATGGGCATGTCATTTATCGCCTTTTCGAAGTCATGTGGCGTCAGGGTAATGTCAGATAGGCTCGCGTCTACCAAGTTCTGTGGCACTCTCATAAAAAATAATTTAGGTCAACTTTGTTGACAGTGACTCACGAAATCATAATAACACGATAGCAAGCAAGCCAAGAAACGGGTGGGGGTTGAACCCATGGACCAGCTGCGCCTGTGGCTTACACACTGGCCTGGTTCAAGCCCATCAATACTTGTCAGTAGCGGTGTGTGTCCCTCAGAGAGAAGGCAACACTGATTGTCTGGACACTCTTTGAAGTATCTGAGTGTGCTACTGCATAAATATTTTCAGTGTTAAGCTGAAGCTCCTGGTCCTCTTAAGTGGGTTGATTTACAGCTCGTGTGTCTCCCGGAGTGTTCTTCAGCGCCTGCTTCTTTTGAAGGTGTTACGATTCTTGAGTGTGCTTACTTTAAGCTCCTGGGCCTCCTGAAGGTGTTGATCTCCAGTTCCTGGACCACTTAGGAAGGTTGAACCTCTTAGGAGGGACCCTCTTGAGGAAGTTGAGCTCCGGCTCCTACCTGCTCCGTGAGCGCTTTAAAGTAAAAACAAAATACACTATACTCTGTCCCCAGCGTACTCTAAGGTAGACGGAGCCGGGGTTATGGAACAAGGGAACACCTCACTAAGATCTCGCAACGACCCAAACAAATCCAGATCATCATTTTTCCACTCAGCTAATAAGGTTTATGAGGTTGTTTATCTGCGCTTGGCTAGAGCCTCTCCCTCCCGCTTTTTTTTTTTAAGGAATTCCCAAGAGGACCAAGTTCTCGTTTATCAAGACCTGACTTACTGATATGACAATGAGACTTTCGTTAATGCCAAGATATCAAACTTTTGTTAATGCCAAGATATCCAACTTTCGTTAATGGGAAGATATTAGACTTTCATTAATGAGAAGTAATCAGATTTTCGTTAATAAGAAGACATCAGACTTTTCATTCATGGGAAGACATGAGAGTGGTGAGCAGTCACCAGTGGGTTCCACAGAGGTCACAGCATCGGGTTCCACAGAGGTCACTGCGTCGGGTTCCACAGAGGTCACAGCGTCGGGCTCTTATTGCCGTCTCTCTCACAAAACAATAAATAGTGACATAAGTAAATTTTCTGATAGTACAAAGGTATTTTGCCACATTGATTCCAATGACCCTGGAACTTCAGGGTCATTTGCGTCAAAATTTGTTTGGAAAAAAAAAGAGTCGGATTCAGCTCATGAGAAAACAAGTAAGGATCTAATCCTACGGGAAAAATGTAACCTTGGTACATATAAACTAAATGACACACACATATATATATATATGTCGTGCCGATTAGGTAAAACTTGCGATTTTGGCTTAAATAGCAACGCTCTTCTTGCCATATAAGACAAGCGAAAAAAAGTTTATGCAATAATTTCGCCAAAATCATTCTGAACATAACGAAAAAAATATTTAATTGTGTTTGTTTATTAATAAATTATTGTAAACTTATCTAAAATATATTTAGTTGGGTTAGGCTAAATTAAATTGCGCTTGTAAGATTCGTTGAAATTAAGTTCAATATTTTCTATTTCTGTAGTCAGTGTTCCATTCCACCTTTCAGATAGTCTAGGCTCCCTTGATAAGCTCAGTGATTCTTTGTCTTCGCATGTGCTGGGAGCGTCTCTCTCTAGCTTACATCTTCTCTCCTCTTTCCTTAGGGAAATGTACGCTGAACACACTTCAACTGCCACAGAGTTTATCTTTTCTAAACACTGGTCTGGATCCATGTCCCTGAAGACATCTTCACAACACGTTTCATTAAGATGATGATTTATTTTATCCCAGTTGATGTTCTTGTTGTTAAAGTAAAATTTGGTGAAGGCTCCTTCATAAATGTTTTTGCTGGTCAGGACCTTGTACATACGAGTCTGAACTTAGATTCGGTTGTGATCTGAATTAACTGTCTTTTTGATACTGTTATATTTTGTATCAGGTCATCAATATTTGTGAAAATAAGGCCAAGAGTATGTTCCAGTCCTGTTGGCTGCACTATTTGCTGTTTTAAAGTAAATTTGTTACAGAGATTCAGAAGCTCATTTGTGTCATAATTTTCTTCTGAGTTGCCTCCTGAGATTATCTATGCTATAACATTATCTTCTACGTTCTTCCATTTTAAATGTCTTAAATTGAAATTGTCATGTAACAAGATGTTTGATGCTGAAGTTGGAAGATTTTCCAGTTCTCAATTTTTAATAGCTGTCCCTTGAACTGTTGGGATGTTGTGTCTGTTGGCTTGTATACAACCACAATGACTAGGTCATAGTTCTCAGTCTTTACTGCTAAAACTTCAACTATATTATTTATGGTGTTTAGTAACTGTGCGCAGATGAGCGACTCTTTAACGTACAGGCTAACTCCGCCTTGTTCGCATCTAAATAAGCTGTACGCTGATATTTATATGTCGTTGTCAAAGTGATCTTTTATGTGGGTCCGTCAAAGGCTATACCACATTGAACGCACCTCTTCTCGTCTCAGTGAAAGCTGCCAACATCGCATTTGACTCCACGAGGATACCACTAATTAAACGTATTTTGCTGTTGGTTTATGTTTTAAGGTCCTTTGTATTCGCAAATACAAATGATGTCGTATTGCTAGCTTAAAGGGCTTTTATTTTGTTGGCAGTAACATCTGTGGTTGTGGAGAGGGGGTCACTGGCTGTGCCACCACTCCATCTAGGCTCCGATGTGGTCCAATATTTTTGTCATTGTTTGCAATTTTCTCTGCTTCCTGGCACTAAAAATTCTCCTGCTATTGAATGGTTGTAACTACCATAGTACGCCAGGGTTTGTGGGACCTGTGCCTCCTGGTGCCTGTCATGTGGTATGCAAGGCAGCTTGTGTTGTAGCAGTGTTTCCCCTGGACTGATGTATAATGCATTTTAAATTGACAAATTTTAACTGTATGTGACGGCATTTGTTTGGATTTGTGACGGGAGATCGAGGTAGGTGAGAGGTCGTGGTGCGTAACGGGTGGTCGTAGTGGATGTTTGTCGTGGTGGATGACTGGTGATCGTGATGGATTGCCGTGGTGGATGACGGGGGGCCGTGTAGGTGACGGGGGTCGTGGTGGATGACGGGGGGCCGTGTAGGTGATGGGGGGCCGTGTGGGTGACGGTTGGTTGAAGTGAGTTGCAGATGGTTGTGGTCTACTTGGAGTCTACTTGGAGGGTATTCAGGGGATCAACGCCCCCGTGGCCCGGTCCACGACCAGGCCTCAAAGTGGATCAGGGCCTGATCAACCAGGCTGTTACTGGTGGCCGCACGTATTCCAACATAAGAACCACAGCCCGGCTGATCCGGCACCGACTTCAAGTATTTGTCCAGCTCCCTCTTGAAGGCAGCCAGGGGTCTATTGGCAATTAATCTTATGCCTGGTGGGAAGCTGTTGAACAGTCTTGGGCCCCGTACACTTATGGTGTTTTCTCTTAGTGTACCAATGGCGCCCCTATTTTTCATTAGGGATATTTTGCACCGCCTGCCTAGTCTTCTGCTTTCGTAGGGAGTGATTTCTGTGTACAGATTAAGGACCATTCCTTCTAGGATTTTCCAAGTGTAGATTATGATGCATCTCTCTCGCCTCCTTTCCGGCGAGTACAAGTCAAGTGCTTCCAAACGTTCCCAGTAGTTTAGGTGTTAGATGGAACTTATATATGCAGTAAAGGTTCTCTGTACACTCTCTAGATCTGTAATTTCACCTGTTTTGAACGGAAATGTTAATGTACAGCAGTATTCCAGCCTAGAGAGAACAAGTGACTTAAAAAGGATCATCATTGGCTTGGCATCTCTTGTTTTGAAAGTTTTCATTATCCATCCTATCATTTTGTTCGCAGTTGTGATCGTGGCACTGTTGTGATCCTTGAAAGTGAAATTCTCGGACATTACCACTCCCAGGTTCTTCACATTATTTTCCGCTCTATTGTATGATCAGAGTTTGTAGTATACTCAGTTCTAATTATTTTTCATTGCCCATTGGAAAATTTGGTTTATATCTTCTTGGAGGTTAACTTTGTCCTCAATAGATGGCAGTCTCATGCAGATCCTAGTATCGTCTACAAAGGATGACACAGTGCTGTGGATTACACCTCTGTATATGTCTGATATGAGGATGAGAAACATGATTGGGACGAGTACTGTGCCTTGCGGAACAGAGCTTTTCACTATGGCAGCTTCCGATTTAACTCTGTTTACCACTACTGTTTGTGCTCGATTGGTTAGAAAGTTGAAAATCCATCTTCCAACTATGCCAGTTAATCCTTTTGCAGTTCTTAATGAACACAGAGTTCCACGAGTCTGGGCCTGGGGCTGAGTGCATGGGCATGTTTTCAATGGATTTCTCAAAGTCTAGTGGTGTTAGGGTAATGTCAGAAATTTGGCATACATTGACAGGGTTTTGAGGCTCATTCTTGAAAAAAAATCATTTGGATTGTCGATCTTTAGACTGATTAGTGGCTCGCTAAACACAGAGTTGTATTGAGATTTCAGTATCTCACTCATTTCTTTGTTGCCATCTGTGTAAGATCCGTCTTGTCTGAGCAGGGGCCCTATACTAGATGTGGTGGGTGACGGATGGTCGTGATGGGTGACGGGGGTCGTGTGGGTGACGGGGGGTTGGAGTTGCAGATGGTTTTGGTGGGTGACGGGTGGTCGTGGTAGGTGGTCATTCTGGTAATGGATGGTAGTGGTAGTAGTGGTGGGGGTAGTGGAAGTGTTCTTAGTGGTTGTAACTTCGGGAGGTGATCGTGGTGATGATGGTTGGTAATGGTGAGTGGAGGTGGGTTGTGGGAGTAGGTGGTGGTACGTGGGAGTAGGTGGAGGCGGTGGTACGTTGTAGTGGTCGTAGTTGGAGGCAGTTGTGGTGGTACGTGGTAGTGGTCGTAGTTGGAGGCAGTTGTGGTGGTACGTGGTAGTGGTCGTAGTGGGAGGCAGTTGTGGTGGAGATGGTAGGTGGTTGTAATGGTGGTTGGAAATGGTAAGTGGTGGTGGGTGGTATTTGGTGGGCAGTAGGTGGTAGTGATGGGTGGTAGTGGTGGATGGTGAGTGATGGTGGATGGTGGTGGTGGATAGTGAGTGATGGTGGGTGGTGGCGGTGGATTGTGTGTAGTAGGTGGTGTTTGTGGTGGATGGTAGTGGAGGGTGGTAATTATGGGTGGTATGTGGTGGTGGGTGCTTAGTGATGGCTGGTGGAGGCGGTGGTGATTTTGGCGGGTGGTGGGGTGTGGCTGGTGGGTATTACTAACACAGGCCTGAGAGACCTGCTCATAATGGAAATGTGGAGTAAACAAAACTGAGCAGTAGACTATAATGTATATTTGCCTTTACCAGATATATACAATAAGTACAGATAGAAATGGTAAGTGTACACCACGGTGACAGAAGGCAAAGCAGGAGCCAGAGAGAGTGCACCGTGCTCAACCAGCAGCTAGGCAAGTCTGCCAGTGCTTACCACAAGTGAACCATGTTGCTTCAGCTTTGGTGGGCTTGCCTGTGATTGGCCAATGAACCAAGGTACTGATTTAACAACGAGCACCCTATTGATCATTAAACCCTTAGCACCCGGTTTGCTGGTTGGGAGGCAGCCTATAGGGGAGTGTGACATAAGCCAAATAAAATGTAACATATTCTTTGCATGCCACAGTGGGTAGTGGATTGTGGTGTTGGGTGGCAGTGGTGGGTGATGGTGGTGAGTAGTGGTGTTTGTGGGTGATGGTGTTAAGTGGTGTGGGTGGTGGTGGTAGGTAATGGTGGTGGTGTGGGTGGTGTTCGTGGGTCATGGTGGTGAGTGGTGTGGGTGGTGTAATGATGAGTGGTGGTAGTGGTTGTGGGTGGTGGTGGTGGTGGTAAGTGGTGGTGGTAGTGGTGGTGGGTGATGGTAGTGGGTGATGGTTTTGGTGGTGGGTGGTGGTGGTAGTGGTGGTGGGTGATGGTAGTGGGTGATGGTTTTGGTGCTGGGTGGGGGTGGTAGTGGGTGATGGTGGTGAGTGGTGGTGGTAGTAGTTGTGGTGCTCGTGGTGGAAGTGGTGGTGACGGAGGTGTTCGTGGGGGTAATGGGTGGTGGAGTGGTGATCGCTTTGGTGGCGGTGATGTGTGGGTGGTGGTAGTGGGTGGTTGTGGTGGTCGTGGTGGTGATGGTAGTGGGTGGTGGGAGTAGTGGGTGGATGTGGTGGTGCTGGTAGTAGGTGCTGGTAGTGGTGGTGGTCGTAGTGGTGGTGGTGGTGGTAGTAGTGAGTGCTGGTGGTGGTGGAGGTGGTGGTAGTGAGTGGTGGTGGTCGTCGTCGTAGTGGTAATGGGTGGTGGTAGTGAGTGGTGGTAGTGGGTGGTGGTGGTGGAAGTGGTGGTAGTGGTGGTGGTAGAGAGTGATGGTAGTGGATGGTGGTGGTAGTGGGTAATGGTGGTGGTGGTGGTATTGAGTGGTAGTGGTAGAGAGTGATGGTAGTGGGTGGTGGTAGTGAGTGGTGGTAGTGGGTAATAGTGGTGGTGGTGGGTGGTGGTATTGGGTTTTGGTAGTTGTGGGTGGTGGTGGTAGTAGTAGTGGTAGGAAGTCGTGGTGGTGGTGGTAGTGGGTGGTGGTGGGTTGTGGTGGTGGTAGTGGATGGTGGCCATGGTGGGTGGTGGTGGTGGTAGTGGGTGGTGGTGGGTGGTCGTGATGGGTGGTGGTAGTGAGTGGTGGTAGTGAGTGGTGGTGGGTAGTCGTGGTGGGTAGTGGGTGGTGGTGGTAGTGGGTGGTCGTGATGGGTGGTAGTGGGTGGTGGGAGGTAGTGATGGGTGGTAGTTAGTGGCCGTGGTGGGTGGTCGTGATGGGTGGTGGTATTGGTGGTAATGGGTGGTGGTGGATGGTCGTGATGGGTGGTGGTAGTTGTGGTGGTGGTGGGTGGTCGTGATGGGTGGTGGTAGTGGTGGTGGTGGGTGGTGGTAGTGGTGGTGGTTGGTCGTGGTAGTGGTAGTAGTGGTAGAGGTGGTGGATGGTGGTAGTGGTGGTGGTGGTAGGTAGTGGTGGTAGAGGTGGTGGGTGGTCGTGGTGGGTGGTGGTAGTGATGGTAGTGGTGGTAGTAGTGGTGGTAGAGGTGGTGGGTGATGGTAGTGGTGGTAGTGGTGTTAGTATTGGTGGTAGAGGTGGTGGGTGGTGGTAGTGGTGCTAGTAGTGGTGGTAGAGGTGGTGGTGGTGGTAGTGGTGGTAGAGGTGGTGGGTGGTAGTAGTGGTGGTGGTAGAGGTGGTGGGTGGTCGTGGTGGGTGGTGGTAGGGATGGTAGTGGTGGTAGTAGTGGTGGTAGAGGTGGTGGGTGATGGTAGTGGTGGTGGTGGTAGTGGTGTTAGTATTGGTGGTAGAGGTGGTGGGTAGAGGTGGTGGTGGTAGTGGTGGTAGTGGTGATGGTAGAGGGGGTGGTGGTGGTAGAGGTGGTGGGTGGTGGTAGTGGTGGTGGTAGAGGTGGTGGGTGGTGGTAGTGGTGGTGGTAGAGGTGGTGGGTGGTGGTAGTGGTGGTGGTAGTGGTGGTGGTAGAGGTGGTTGGTGGTGGTAGTGGTGGTGTTAGAGGTGGTGGGTGGTGGTAGTGGTGGTGGTAGAGGTGGTGGGTGGTGGTAGTGGTGGTGGTAGTGGTGGTGGTAGAGGGGGTGGTGGTGGTAGAGGTGGTGGGTGGTGGTAGTGGTGGTGGTAGAGGTGGTGGGTGGTGGTAGTGGTGGTGGTAGAGGTGGTGGGTGGTGGTAGTGGTGGTGGTAGAGGTGGTGGGTGGTCGTGGTGGGTGGCACACAACATGGTAAACATTGGTGGTACCGTCATGGTATCTCCCACCACCGTCTTGTGTGGTGGGTGGACCACCCAAGTGCTCAACCACAACTATCGCTCAACTCACACCCACCTCGCTCACTCTCCCCTCAATCTCCCCTCCTCAACTCCCTCCTAAACTTCTGCAAATCTATTAAGCATTTCTAAATGAGTTAAGAGGGGTTCCGTGGCGCCACCCAGGGTGGCATCACAAGCATCGTTCATTCCTACATAACATCGTCCACTTGATATTATAATGAAGTGAGTGGGGTGACAGACTCGCTATTACCAGCGACCACCACTCAACAAGTCCCTCAACTACACTCACCAACGTTCTCTCCGGCGACGGCAGCCGCCACCAGGCACAACTCTAGCTCTAGCAAGTGTCCAGAGTGCGGCCACTCTGGCTCTACCCTCTGAAACATGGACGAGAATATGTCACTCGACGCTCAACTCTCTCAGGATAGTAATGGTTCTTAAAGCGATTACCTTTTTTTTTTATTTTCGTTTTTTTTTCCTGAAGGCCCGTTGTTGGGTATTATTAAAGAGGGGCCGGTGCTTCTAGCTTCTTCTCCTCTCCTCATTCTGTTTCCTCTTCCTTCCCTCCCAACCACCACCATCTTCTACAGAGATGACAGAAGAAGGAGAATCAAAGAATTAAAAGAAGTCGAAGTAAAAGGAACAAAGTCTGTAAACATGAATGTATGGAATCAGACTGACCAAGTGCAGTGTAGATGACAGATGCAGGTCGTCCTGCTGATAATGTACTGGTAGCTGCAGGTCGTCCTGCTGATAATGTACTGGTAGCTGCAGGTCGTCCTGCTGATAATGTACTGGTAGTTGCAGGTCGTCCTGCTGATAATGTACTGGTAGCTGCAGGTCGTCCTGCTGATAATGTACTGGTAGCTGCAGGTCGTCCTGCTGATAATGTACTGGTAGCTGCAGGTCGTCCTGCTGATAATGTACTGGTAGTTGCAGGTCGTCCTGCTGATAATGTACTGGTAGCTGCAGGTCGTCCTGCTGATAATGTACTGGTAGCTGCAGGTCGTCCTGCTGATAATGTACTGGTAGCAGCAGGTCGTCCTGCTGATAATGTACTGGTAGTTGCAGGTCGTTCTGCTGATAATGTGCTGGTAGTTGCAGGTCGTCCTGCTGATAATGTGCTGGTAGCTGCAGGTCGTCCTGCTGATAATGTACTGGTAGCTGCAGGTCGTCCTGCTGATAATGTGCAGGTAGTTGCAGGTCGTCCTGCTGATAATGTACTGTAGTGCAGGTCGTCCTGCTGATAATGTACTGGTAGCTGCAGGTCGTCCTGCTGATAATGTATTGGTAGCTGCAGGTCGTCCTGCTGATAATGTACTTGTAGCTGCAGGTCGTCCTGCTGATAATGTACTTGTAGCTGCAGGTCGTCCTGCTGATAATGTACTGGTAGCTGCAGGTCGTCCTGCTGATAATGTAATGGTAGCAGCAGGTCGTCCTGCTGATAATGTGCTGGTAGCTGCAGGTCGTCCTGCTGATAATGTACTGGTAGCAGCAGGTCGTCCTGCTGATAATGTACTTGTAGCTGCAGTTCGTCCTGCTGATAATGTACTTGTAGCTGCAGGTCGTCCTGCTGATAATGTACTGGTAGCTGCAGGTCGTCCTGCTGATAATGTACTGGTAGCTGCAGGTCGTCCTGCTGATAATGTACTGGTAGCTGCAGGTCGTCCTGCTGATAATGTACTGGTAGCAGCAGGTCGTCCTGCTGATAATGTACTGGTAGCTGCAGGTCGTCCTGCTGATAATGTGCAGGTAGTTGCAGGTCGTCCTGCTGATAATGTACTGGTAGTTGCAGGTCGTCCTGCTGATAATGTACTTGTAGCTGCAGGTCGTCCTGCTGATAATGTACTGGTAGCTGCAGGTCGTCCTGCTGATAATGTGCTGGTAGCAGCAGGTCGTCCTGCTATGTGTTGGTAGCTGCTAATGTAGTGACATGAGCTGTTTGTCATGTGCACAGTGGAAGGTGTGATCACTGATCAGTGTAGTAGTAGTTGTTGTGGTGATGGTGGTCATTGTGGTGGTATGTGATGGTGGTCATTGTGGTGGTATGTGATGGTGGTCATTGTGGTGGTATGTGATGGTGGTCATTGTGGTGGTATGTGATGGTGGTCATTGTGGTGGTATGTGTGAGGGTTATGATGGTGATCGTTGTGGTGATAACATGAAAACAAATAAAGCTGAACTGGGCCTATTTGCCTAGAAGAGATAGCACCTAGTGATAGCCAGCCACTATCACTCAGGTATTTGTCCAGCCTATACTTTGAAGTTTGCAATGCCTCTGCACCAGTGATGTAACAAAGTATTTGTTCCTGGTGTGAGAACAAGAGGAATACTGTAGCAATCGTATTGGCCCAGGCGATACACGTCCTATCAACACCCAACAATTATCACTCCAGAGCCTGTGACTCAACCCCTGCAGACACAACTAGGTGAGTACACATGTTTTGGTCCGGTCTGTTTTTAAAACTTTTAACTTCCTTAACGTCACGGATGATGTGTCTTTACTCTTACTAACGACTGCTTACCTGTTTCTCCTCATTTTTTTTTCTAAACTACATACATTGTTTTATGTTCAATACCACTATTATTAGGTGAAGTTAAATTAAAAAGGTCGGTGGAAATGATGGTATCGACCACGAGATAACAAAAGCTCTTATTAAAGTCACCGATCAACTTTGTTCGACATGTTTGACTGGTCATATTTATCTGTACATATCACCAAAAAAATGGAAAGTGGTGACTATCATCCACATTCCTAAAAGAAGAGAGACTAATGCTCTCTGGGCCTCTCTTATTTATGTTATATTTATGTAAAACGTCGAGCAAAATGTTGCTAAATTTATATTTAGGGCACAAGATAAGAGAGTTGTGTGCAGTTTTGCTGACTCTGGAAGCAGTGTCGTCCCTTATAACCTCGTATAAGTGAAAACTTTTCTTCGCGACCTGTCTTGAAAATAGCAAGGTAGACAGTATTCAAACTTCGTGGTTTTCTCGAGGACCTTTAAGAAAGTTCAAACAAAAGCGACTTTCATACTTGATGGATCAGTAGGTGATGATGAAAACCTGATGATGAAGATTAATAAGTTTAAGACATGAGAGCTAAAGAAAAATGTTCCAAGGTCTACAGAATGTAACGAGAAATTCCTCAAGGTTATTTGCTCTGCCCAATGTTGTTTAATATTTTGATAACATAGTCGCAGAAATCAGCTATCCTTCTTATGTTTTCCATGTAGGATATACTGATGATATATTAATACAGTCATAATCTTATGAACAAAAATGTATACAGCATGAACAAATCTGAAGCAAAATGTAAGTTAGTGGAATTTGTAATGTCGATCGCGAAAACAAGACTCTCATGTTTGTTTAAAGGAACAGAGAGGAATCTCAAACAGAACCACAAGTGGTTGACTGGGCGCCTTGCAGAAAGTGTCTACGTGTATATATATATATATATATATATATATATATATATATATATATATATATATAATAGAGAGAGAGAGAGAGAGAGAGAGAGAGAGAGAGAGAGAGAGAAAGATAAACAATAAATACATGATGGCAGATGAGCTGGTACATTATAAGAGACTAAGAGCAGCAGAAGCAGTAACTTGGTATGGAGGTGGGTCAGTATCAGGATCATGTTTTATGTACATTACATACATCACAAGTATTATGGACTACGCTGCTCCTCTACTTTCAATTCCTGGTCAAGCGAAAATTAAGAAATTCGAAGGAGGTTCAGAATAAAGCTCTGATAATTAATGATTACTCTCGAAGACATTTACAATTTTAGAACTGAGCTCAACGTACCGTCCATCAACGAACAAGTACGACAACTAAGCTCTACTTTTACCACTAAATTGTTAAGAAATAACATGAACAACTTTTCTAATACATCCAAACTTATAATTTAATAAAGAACAACTTTGGCGAGAAAGATGGAAAAAAGTCACTGCTTAGGATTTAAATATTTCTAACTAAATAATAATAAGAATATAAATATGAGTCTTTCGTGCAAGGAAAGTGATATATTAATTAAAGGTGATTAAACCCACAATATCCACCGATGGATCACTACACATTAAAAGTCGTGGGGCTGAAAAAACCTTACTGTAGCTACAGACCAAAAAATTTGTCGAACCTCATAAAAAAATCTGCAAGCAATGATAATTAGGCATCGTCAACCTTAAACTGACTCTTCACGAAATCCAGTACTTGTGTTGCAGCTCTGCAATACTGGGTTGCAGCTCTGCAGTACTGGGTTGCAGCTCTGCAGTACTTGTATTGCAGCTCTGCAATACTGGGTTGCAGCTCTGAAATACTGGGTTGCAGCTCTGCAGTACTGGGTTGTAGCTCTGCAGTACTGGGTTGCAGCTCTGCAGTACTGTGTTGCAGCTCTGCAGTACTGGGTTGCAGCTCTGCAGTACTGGGTTGCAGCTCTGCAGTACTGGGTTGCAGCTCTGCAGTACTTGTGTTGCAGCTCTGCAGTACCGGGTTGCAGCTCTGCAGTACTGGGGTTCAGCTCTGCAGTACTGGGTTGCAGCTCTGCAGTACTGGGGTGCAGCTCTGCAGTACCGGGTTGCAGCTCTGCAGTACTGGGTTGCAGCTCTGCAGTACTGGGGTGCAGCTCTGCAGTACCGGGTTGCAGCTCTGCAGTACTGGGTTGCAGCTCTGCAGTACTGTGTTGCATTTCTTTTTTTTCAACAAGTCGGCCGTCTCCCACCGAGGCAGGGTGACCCAAAAAGAAAGAAAGAAAGGTAGTAGGTTGGTAGACAGCAACCGCCCAGGGAGGTACTACCATCCTGCCAGGTGACTGTGAAACAGAAACCTGAAACTGTTTTACATGATGGTAGGATTGCTGGTGTCTTTTTTCTGTCTCATAAACATGCAAGATTTCAGGTATGTCTTGCTACTTCTACTTACACTTAAGTCATACTACACATACATGTACACGTTTATGTATACACACTCACCTGAGTTTTCTTTGATTTTATCTTAATAGTTCTTGTTCGTATTGTTTTATCTTATCTTATCTTATCTTATATCCATGGGGAAGTGGAATAAGAATCTTTCCTCCGTAAGCCATGCGTGTTGTAAAAGTCAACTAAAATGCCGGGAACAATGGGCTAGTAACCCCTTTTCCTGTATAGCTTACTAAAAAGAAAAAAAACAAAGATTATTATTATTAATCAGTGAGCACAAAGTATCATAAAGAACCAGGGGTCACAATGGGATATTTGACCTGAGAAAGTCCAGTTGCATGAAACAGTTACCATAGGTTAAATAATCGAGCCATCCAATAAACACTCGTCTAACAAGTCAGAATGCCACAGTACACTTAACATTCACCAGACGACCTAGGGTTGTATTCCACTACTACCTGGCTCTAATTACCGTGTGTACAGCTAGCAGAGATGACTTACAGCAATGTGGTGAGTATTGTGCATGATGAATAAATAGACAGGTACTCGACACACACAACACTGGACAAGTTACCCTTTCAATTGCCCTTGAAGTTGTGATGGTAAAAAGAACAGGTAAAGTTGAATTTTAGTTAAAATATTAGTAAAGTTTGCATGAAAATTGTACGTAGTGAGTTAAAAAACTGATGAAATGACAGGTATAGGAGCATAGATAAAAACCACACATTACAGATCTGGAGAAACATTATTGCAGATTATAGGGAAAATAAAAATGAAAGCTATAGAGGATAACTCACGAAATCGTAATGACACGATTGCAAACAAACCATACCACGGGTGGGGTTCGAACCCGCGATCAGAGAGTCTCAAAACTCCAGACCGTCGCGGGTTCGAACCCCACCCGTGGTATGGTTTATAGAGGATAAATTCGGTGAGAATGGTGAAAATTGAAAGCAAAAAACAACAACAGAAACGTTGGTGGCCAGGATTGCTGCAGCAACTCCAAGATAGTGAGAAGATAATGTTAAGTGTGTGTAGGGGAGGATAAATCAACGCACTTTCTCACACTATCTCTTAAAATATAGCAGAATGTAGGAATTTAGAATTGATACCATAACATTTATAAAAAATGTGACCACGTTGTAACTTAGGTTCGTATTATTTGATATAAAAAATATGCAGGAATTTCAGAAATAATACGTGAATGTTACAAGAGTCATTGATGGAGTCGATATCGTCAACGAGGTTCCCACTATTTGATGTGAACAGTGCTGTTGTTCATGATGGCATGTTCTCTCACAGGAGGAGTGAACCTCATTAATAAACCCCCATTAATAAACCCCTCCCGCCGGCCAAATCTTAAATCTTGGCTTCAGCTCACCGCTAATAATTAACCTGAGATGTTCCTCACAACTGATCATCTGTATATCGTCCACTTAATGTAACCATGTTAAGTGACTAGAGAAATGTTTTTTTTTTACCTCTAGATGTTCCATGAACAAGATGGCACGAACGCCACTAATGGAGTCCTGATTCCCATACAGAAACACTGATTGAAGTTGTAGCTGAAATAATTTAGATTTGCACATAACTCGATTAAGTAGACAAAATCTCCTGCTGGGAGGAAAAGATCAAAGTTGTGGTGAACTTAAAGTCGTAGGAACGCTATGGTCTGGTCTGCCTTTATGAATTAAGATTTAAAGACCTAATATCCTTGCCAGCTCTTTAGTTCTAATGTTAAAATCTTTAATACTATGGCGACAGATTTATTACTGCCTGAGTATGGGAAGAAAGTGTAGATCAAACTTGCGTACTTACTCTTCCTTCATGACACCTAGCTGTCCTTCACATGAGGAATATTCTTGGTGTTACTTCAGATATAGACACTCACGACGAGATGTGGATTTTTAGTTTAAAGAGAAACTCTCAGCTGTGTTAACATAAATTCCTTGGCTTGTTCCTGGCTCTAAATTATTTCTTGTAAGTGTGAGCAACAAGTGAGTCACACGAGGTGTCAGCAACAAGTGAGTCACACGAGGTGTCAGCAACAAGTGAGTCACACGAGGTGTCAGCAACAAGTGAGACACACGAGGTGTCAGCAACAAGTGAGTCACACGAGGTGTCAGCAACAAGTGAGATCACACGAGGTGTCAGCAACAAGTGAGTCACACGAGGTGTCAGCAACAAGTGAGTCACACGAGGTGTCAGCAACACACAACGGATCATGTTAAACTACAATGTGTCGCAACCCTTCATAAATTAATAAAAACAACGGCTATTTACAACTGTTGCCCCTGTTCACCTAGCTGTAAGTAGGTACCTGTGCATTAACAGGCTGTTAAGGTACCTGTGCATTAATAGGCTGTTATGGGTTAGACAGCGACTGCTTGTGTTGCTGGAGAAAGTTGACGTGGAGTTTTTTATTTAGCCAAACTGGATACTTTAGCAGCGTTCTGCTACCCTATTCTATATGATAGTTACACAGTATACCTGAAGAGGGTTTCGTGAGTCACAGCGCCCGGCTGCCCGGTCTGTGACCAGTACCAACAAAATCTATGATTCCCCGTCACATTCCATCACGCAGGAAGTTGCTCATGCAAAGTGGTAAACCTGACAGTCTGAGCTGGGAGGCTTCAGAAAGGCGACGAGCACATCAAGTACTCCATTAAGAAGGTAAGAGTGAAGGAGGGCAGAGAAAAGGCACAAGGAGTAATATTAGCAATGGAATATACAGAAAGACAAGATATTCTAAAAGCCAGAGAGATCAGTTTATTGAGAGTGAAACTCACAGTTGTTGAAACTCGGAGACATGACCAGAGAGAGAGTGAAGAAAGGTGACACAAAGAGTAGCTAGAGAGCGCAATGATCTTCCCAAGTTATGTGGACATTTCTGCCACCTTCCTAATTAATACTTTTGTGAAAGTAATACGTTTCTCGTTTGCATTTTCCAAATGTATGAATTATCTCATGAGTCTCTGAGTACAGCATTAATGTTGGTCAGTGTACTCTAGTAGTGTCACTACAGTGTACTCTCGTAGTGTCACTACAGTGTACTCTCGTAGTGTCACTACAGTGTACTCTCGTAGTGTCACTACAGTGTACTCTCGTAGTGTCACTACAGTGTACTGTGTCCTAGTACTAGTGTCACTACAGTGTACTCGTAGTGTCACTACAGTGTACTCGTGTCCTCAGTGTCACTCAGTGATACGCTCGTAGTGTCACTACAGTGTACCTCGTAGTGTCACTACAGTGTACTGTAGTGTCACTAAGTGTACATCTCTAGTGTCACTACAGTGTACTCGTAGTGTCACTACAGTGTACTCGTAGTGTCACTACAGTGTACTCTCGTAGTGTCACTACAGTGTACTCTCGTAGTGTCACTACAGTGTACTCTCGTAGTGTCACTACAGTGTACTCTCGTAGTGTCACTACAGTGTACTCTCGTAGTGTCACTACAGTGTACTCTCGTAGTGTCACTACAGTGTACTCTCGTAGTGTCACAACAGTGTACTCTCGTAGTGTCACTACGTAGTGTACCATAGTGTCACTACTACTCAGTAGTCAACATACAGTAACTCTATCCTAGTAACAACACTGTACTATCGTAGTAACAACAGTACTATCGTAGTATGAACACTACTATCGTAGTAACAACACTACTATCGTAGTAACAATGTACTATCGTAGTAAAAACACTGTACTATCGTAGTAACAACACTTCTATCGTAGTAACAACACTACTATCGTAGTAACAACACCGTACAATCGTAGTAACAACACTACTATCGTAGTATCAACACTGTACTATCGTAGTAACAACACTGTACTATCATAGTAACAACACTACTATCGTAGTAACAACACTACAATCGTAGTATGAACAATACTATCGTAGTAACAACACAACTTTCGTAGTAACAACACTGTACTATCGTAGTAACAACACTGTACTATCGTAGTAACAACACTACTATCGTAGTAACAACACTGTACTATCGTAGTAACAACACTACTATCGTAGTATTAACACTACTATCGTAGTAATAACACTGTACTATCGTAGTAAAAACACTACTATCGTAGTACAAACACTACTATCGTAGTAACAACACTACTATCGTAGTAACAACACTACTATCGTAGTATCAACACTGTACTATCGTAGTAACATCACTGTACTATCGTAGTAACAACACTACTATCTTAGTAACAACACTACTATCGTAGTAACAACACTACTATCGTAGTATCAACACTGTACTATCGTAGTAACATCACTGTACTATCGTAGTAACAACAATACTATCGTAGTAACAACACTACTATCGCAGTAACAACACTACTATCGTAGTAACAACACTACCATCGTAGTAACAACACTACTATCGTAGTAACAACACTACTATCGTAGTAACAACACTACTATCGTAGTATCAACACTGTACTATCGTAGTAACATCACTGTACTATCGTAGTAACAACACTACTATCGTAGTAACAACACTACTATCGTAGTAACAACACTACTATCGAGTATCAACACTGTACTATCGTAGTAACATCACTGTATTATCGTAGTAACAACACTACTATCGTAGTAACAACACTACTATCGTAGTAACAACACTACTATCGAGTATCAACACTGTACTATCGTAGTAACATCACTGTATTATCGTAGTAACAACACTATTATCGTAGTAACAACACTACTATCGTAGTATCAACACTGTACTATCGTAGTAACAACACTACTATCGTAGTAACAACACTACTATCGTAGTAACAACACTACTATCGAGTATCAACACTGTACTATCGTAGTAACATCACTGTATTATCGTAGTAACAACACTACTATCGTAGTAACAACACTACTATCGTAGTAACAACACTACTATCGTAGGCTACTCAACACAGATAATTAAAACAACACTTAACATAATTTTCTCTTAATGATCGACAGTAAATGAACATAGTGTTGTTGCTTTCTAGGTATAGGATGATGTTGGTAGAGTGATTTAGTTCCAAGGAATTGGAGCAACCCTCCCCTATCTTAAAGTAAAGTTCTTTGCCACCCGTTTCTTTCTAACTTATGTATGACCTATATGAGTTTAGCGCTTTCCACACACACATGTGTGTGTGGAATAGGTAAAACTTGCTATTTTGGCTTAAATAGCAACGCTCTTCTTGCCGAATAAGGCAAGCTAAAATTTGTGTATGTAATAATTTCGCAAAAATCATTCTGAGCCTAACGAAAAAAATATATTTCATTGTGTTTGTTTATTATTAAATTATTGTAAACGTATCTAAAATATATTTACAGTGGACCCCCGCCTAACGAGCACCCCGGAAATCGTACAATTAGTATGTAAGTATAATATTGTAAGTGCTTGTGGAAGTGTATTTTTGGGGGTCTGAAATAGACTAACCTACTTGACATTACAGTGGTACCCCGGTTTACGATGGTCCCCAAACTCACCCTTTTATGTAAGTTTATTTTTTTAAATGCTTTTGTAAGTGTAATTTTGGGGGTCTAAAAGGACTAGTCTATTTTACAACATTTCTTAAGGAGATAAATTCGTTTGGTAATGGCACTTGAACAGCATTCTGGAATGAAAAAATATCGTAAACCGGGGTACCACTGTATTTCTTAAGGAAGTAAATTCTTTCGGTAATGGCACTTGAGCAGGCTTCTGGGATGAATTTTGCTCGTTAGGCGGGGGTCCACTGTAGTAGGATTAGGCACTTGTTATAATAAGGTTAGGTAAGTTTTCTAAGGTTCTTTTGGCACAAAATTGTTAATTTTTACATTAACATAAATGAAAAAAATATATCTTTAAATGTATAAGAATTTTTTTTTTAAAAAGGACTTAATTTTAAATGAGTTCTTGATAATTGACCAGTTTTACCTATTCGGCACGACATATATATGACCAGGTTATAAGCAGCCTTAATGACCCTCGTCTAGTGGATAGGTTTTAAACCCAGTAAACCAGACACCCCTTGCACTGCCGTCGTCCATTACATATATACAACACTCTACATATATACAACACTCTACATATATACAACACTCTACATATATACAACACTCTACATATATACAACACTCTACATATATACAACACTCAGCTTCAAAGTTAAACCAGTTTTTTCTCAAAGCATTTCCTTAATGACGTCGCGAAAGGTTAGTTAAAATCTATTTTCTCCCCGGGACGTACAATGCATTAGTCATCTCCGCCTCCTAAATCATAATTAAACGGGTTTTTGGCTTATGCCTTTCAGTCATATAATTCCCAGATTAAACAGAGGTATTTTAAATGCCGATAGCTGGGTTTAGATTAATTATTAGCATAATGCTGAATTTACGAACTTTCAGGGGGTAAAAAAGTTTTTAGTATATTTAAAGAATGGGTTCATATTATAAAGCTATATAATTTTATATTCAATAAAGTCTTAAGTATCACTTAACCGCAATTTGGCAAGCGTTGGCCACTACCTTGGTGGTCAGCTCCTGCCTTGCCAAGCTTTGAAACCTACCTCACTCATCCTCACTCATCCTCACTCATCCTCACTCAGACTCACTCAGACTCACTCAGACTCACTCAGACTCACTCATCCTCACTCATCCTCACTCAGACTCACTCATCCTCACTCATCATCACTCATCCTCACTCATCCTCACTCATCCTCACTCAGGCTCACTCATCCTCATTCAGCCTCACTCATCCTCATTCAGCCTCACTCATCCTCATTCAGCCTCACTCATCCTCATTCAGCCTCACTCATCCTCACTCATCCTCACTCATCCTCACTCATCCTCACTCATCCTCACTCAGACTCACTCATCCTCACTCATCCTCACTCATCCTCACTCATCCTCACTCATCATCACTCATCCTCACTCATCTTCACTCATCCTCACTCAGGCTCACTCATCCTCATTCAGCCTCACTCATCCTCATTCAGCCTCACTCATCCTCATTCAGCCTCACTCATCCTCATTCAGCCTCACTCATCCTCACTCATCCTCACTCATCCTCACTCATCCTCACTCATCATCACTCATCCTCACTCAGGCTCACTCATCCTCATTCAGCCTCACTCATCCTCATTCAGCCTCACTCATCCTCATTCAGCCTCACTCATCCTCACTCATCCTCATTCAGCCTCACTCATCCTCACTCAGGCTCACTCATCCTCATTCAGCCTCACTCATCCTCATTCAGCCTCACTCATCCTCACTCAGCCTCACTTATCCTCATTCAGCCTCACTCATCCTCACTCAGCCTCACTCATCCTCACTCAGCTTCACTCAGCTTCACTCATCCTCATTCAGCCTCACTCATCCTCACTCAGCTTCACTCAGCTTCACTCATCCTCATTCAGCCTCACTCATCCTCACTCAGCTTCACTCATCCTCACTCAGCCTCACTCATCCTCACTCAGCCTCACTTATCCTCATTCAGCCTCACTCATCCTCACTCATCCACATTCAGCCTCACTCATCCTCACTCAGCTTCACTCAGCCTCACTCATCCTCATTCAGCTTCACTCATCCTCACTCAGCTTCACTCATCCTCAGCTTCACTCATCCTCATTCAGCCTCACTCATCCTCATTCACCTCAATCATCCTCATTCAGCCTCACTCATCCTCATTCAGCCTCACTCATCCTCATTCAGCCTCACTCATCCTCATTCAGCCTCATTCAGCCTCACTCATCCTCATTCAGCCTCACTCATCCTCATTCAGCCTCACTCATCCTCATTCAGCTTCACTCATCCTCATTCAGGCTCACTCATCCTCATTCAGCCTCACTCATCCTCACTCAGCTTCACTCAGCTTCACTCATCCTCATTCAGCCTCACTCAGCCTCACTCATCCTCACTCAGCTTCACTCATCCTCACTCAGCCTCACTTATCCTCATTCAGCCTCACTCATCCTCACTCAGCCTCACTCATCCTCATTCAGCCTCACTCATCCTCAATCAGCTTCACTCAGCCTCACTCATCCTCATTCAGCCTCACTCATCCTCACTCAGCCTCACTTTTCCTCATTCAGCCTCACTCATCCTCACTCAGCCTCACTCATCCTCATTCAGCCTCACTCATCCTCACTCAGCTTCACTCAGCCTCACTCATCCTCATTCAGCCTCACTCATCCTCACTCAGCCTCACTCATCCTCACTCAGCCTCACTCATCCTTACTCAGCCTCACTCATCCTCACTCATCCTCAGCTTCACTCATCCTCATTCAGCCTCACTCATCCTCACTCAGCCTCACTCATCCTCACTCAGCCTCACTCATCCTCACTCAGCCTCACTCATCCTCAGCTTCACTCATCCTCATTCAGCCTCACTCATCCTCATTCAGCCTCACTCATCCTCACTCAGCTTCACTCAGCTTCACTCATCCTCATTCAGCCTCACTCATCCTCACTCAGCTTCACTCATCCTCACTCAGCCTCACTCATCCTCATTCAGCCTCACTCATCCTCATTCAGCTCACTCATCCTCATTCAGCCTCACTCATCCTCACTCAGCCTCACTCATCCTCACTCAGCCTCACTCATCCTCATTAAGCCTCACTCATCCTCATTCAGCTCACTCATCCTCATTCAGCCTCACTCATCCTCATTCAGCCTCACTCATCCTCACTCAGCCTCACTCATCCTCACTCAGCCTCACTCATCCTCATTAAGCCTCACTCATCCTCATTCAGCCTCACTCATCCTCACTCAGCTTCACTCATCCTCACTCAGCCTCACTCATCCTCACTCAGCTTCACTCATCCTCATTCAGCCTCACTTATCCTCACTCATCCTCACTCAGCTTCACTCATCCTCATTCAGCCTCACTTATCTCCATGGCTAAGTGGAACAGAATTCTTCCTCCGTAAGCTATGCGTGTAGTAGGAGGCGACTAAATGCTGGGAGCAATGGGCTAGTAACCCCTTCTCCTGTATAAACTACTAAAAACAAGGAAAAGATAAACTTTATAAAATTGGGATTTTTTAATGTGCGGGAATGTAGTGCGGATGATAAGAAAGAAATGATTGCTAATGTTATGAATGAAAAGAAGTTGGATGTTCTGGCCCTAAGCAAAAGAAAACTGAAGGGGGTAGGTTAGTTTTAGTGGGGAGAAATAAATGGGATTAAGTCAGGAGTATCTGAGAGAGTTAGAGCTAAGGAAGGGGTAGCAATAATGTTGAAGGATCAGTTATGGAAGGAGAAGAGGGAATATAAATGTATAAATTTAAGGATTATTTGGATTAAAATCAGGGTAGTATGTGAAAAGATATGATATAGGGCGTAATGACAGTAGTTTGTTGAACTACGTATTGGTAGATAAAAGACTGTTGGGTAGACTTCAAGATGTACTTGTTTATAGAGGGGGCGAAGACATATCAGATCACTTTTTAGTTGTAGCTACAGTGAGAGTAAAAGGTAGATGGGATACAAGAAAAATGGAAGCAGCAAGTAAGAGAGAGGTGAAGGTTTATAAACTAAAGGAGGAGGCAGTTAGGGTGAGATATAAACAACTGTTGGAGGACTGATGGGCTAGTGTGAGTATAGGCAATGGGGTAGAAGATGTATGAAGTAAGTTTAAGAATATAGTGTTAGAGTGTTCAGCAGAAGTTTGTGGTTACAGGAAAGTGGGTGCAGGAGGGAAGAAGAGCGATTGGTGGAATTATGATGTAAAGAGAGTAGTAAGAGAGAAAAAGTTAGCATATGAGAGGTTTTTACAAAGTAGAAGTGATGCAATGAGGGAGGAGTATATGGAGAGAAAAAGAGAGGTTAAGAGAGTGGTGAAGCAATGTATAAAGAGAGCAAATGAGAGAGTGGGTGAGATGTTATCAACAAATTTTGTTGAAAATAAGAAAAAGTTTTGGAGTGAGATTAATAAGCCGAGAAAGCCTAGGGGAGTTATTAAACGGAGAGTTAGAGGTATCGGGAAGATGGAGGGAATATTTTGAGGAATTGTTAAATGTTGATGAAGATAAGGAAGCTGTGATTTCGTGTATATGGCAAGAAGGAATAACATCTTATAGGAGTGACGAAGAACCAGTTGTGAATGTGGGGGGAAGTGCGTGGGGCAGTGGGTAGAATGAAAGGGGGTAAAGCAGCTGGGATTGATGGGATTAAGATAGAAATGTTAAAAACAGGTGGGGAAATAGTTTTGGAGTGGTTAGTGTTTTTATTTAATAAATGTATGGAAGAGGGTAATTACCTAGGGATTGGCAGAGCGCATGCATAGTTCCTTTGCATAAAGGCAAAGGGGACAAAAGAGTGTAAAAATTATAGGGGAATAAGTCTGTTGAGTATACCTGGTAAGGTGTATGGTAGATTTATTATTGAAAGAATCAAGAGTATGACGGAGAGCACGATAACAGATGAACAAGGAGGCTTTAGGAAGGGTAGGGGGTGTGTAGACCAAGTATTTGCAGTGAAACATATAGGTGAATAGTATTTAGATAAGGGTAAAGAGGTTTTTGAGGCATTTATGGATTTGGAAAAGGCGTATGATGGGGTGGATAGGGGGGCAGTGTGGCAGATGTTGTATATGTATGGAATAGGAGGTAGGTTATTGAAAGCAGTGTAGAGTCTTTACGAGGATAGTGAGGCTCAGGTTAGAGTATGTAGGAAAGAGGGGGATTATTTTCCATTAAAAGTAGGCCTTAGACAGGGATGTGTAAAGTCAACATGGTTGTTTAATATATTTATAGATGGAGTTGTAAGAGAAGTGAATGCTCGGGTGTTGGCAAGAGGTGTGGGGTTAAAAGATAAAGAATCTAACACATAGTAGGAATTGTCACAGTTGCTCTTTGCTGATGACACTGTTCTTTTGGGAGATTCTGAAGAGAAGTTGCAGAGGTTGGTTGATGAGTTTGGTAGGGTATGTAAAAGAAGGAAATTAAAGTGAATATAGGAAAGAGTAAGGTGATGAGGATAACAAAAAAATTAGGTAACGGAATATTGGATATCAGATTGAAGGGAGAGAGTATGGAGGAAGTGAATGTATTCAGATATTTGTTAGTGGACGTGTAATCAGATGGGTCTATGAAATATGAGGTGAATCGTAGAATTGAAGAGGGAAAAAGGTGAGATGTGCACTGAGGAGTCTGTGGAGACAAAGAACTTTATCCATGAAAGCAAAGAGGGGAATGTATGGAATGTATGAGAGTATAGTTATACCAATGCTCTTGTATGGGTGTGAGGCATGGGTGGTGAATGTTGCAAGGAGGCAGTTTAGATGTTATGTCTAAGGGCAATGTGTGGTGTTAATATAATGCAGAGAATCCGTAGTTTGGAGATTATTAGGAGGTGTGATGGAGTGAATGATGATGAAAGTTTTTCTTTTTCGGGCCACCCTGCCTTGGTGGGAAACGGCCGATGTGTTAATAAAAAATAAGAAAATATGGAGGTACCACCTCTGGAACTGGATTGGGAACCCTGATCCTCTGAGAAAAGAATAAACTTTCTTCAGGTAAAACTTGAGATTCTCCCAGGAGCTGTTTGAATATTTTCTTCTCCTACCACCCCCTATATTCTATTTTCTATGTGGACTTTATTTAAAGACAAAATACATTAACAAAAATACAATAGGAAGTAGAACAACATAAATAACATGCTGTTCTACGTCTCAAATACTTCATCCAGCTCCAGGCGGTGGGCCTCGTGCCCAGAATACTGCAGACATTTTCCCTCTGAATCTCAACACTGAGTCTCTAGAAGAGGTAGCTGGCCGCTCTGTTATCCTTGGTTTCTGTGATGAGTGTTTCATCCTGCTGTCTGAGGAACTTTAGAGCACACTTGCCCCATGCTCCAAGGGTCTCCGACACTACTGGGATGAAGTTAGAGCAGCAAGGGGGCATGCCTTCATATTTGTGGATCTTCTGGGTTTCCCTGTAACTGGCGGCTACACCCCCTTCAGCTTCAGAGTATGGCAAGTAGGTGTCTGCCAACATGGCGGCAAAGGTGTAGTCCCAGGCAATCTGCTTACCATCCTTCCATCAGGATGCTTTTGACTTTCGTCAGACCTCAGAACTTGGAGTTATCGTTCGATTGGGCAACGGGCTGTGGCGAGGCTTCTCTTCATGATGTCGTTGACCTCTTCATGTCTAGCATACCTACCTTATGATGTATGACACACGATACCATGAAGTCCGAATTGATCAGCCGACGCCCTGCCGCAAATACACCTATGTTCAGAGAGCATGGGGGCAGCTAGGCGAAGAGTAACACCAATCCGAATGCCCAGGGAGGAATTGGGAACAGCCAAAAGGAAATCTCATGAGTGTGGTGCCTTCACCGTTAGGAGACGAGTTTTGTCGTTTCCTGAAACTTTATTGACCATTGTGTTGGCATTTTTTTCATGATCGGTTTGTCCCAGCAGGACTGTTTGTGCTCTTTGGGAGGAGCTGGTCTACTGGAGGAGTCTGCAAGGGTGACCCACCGCACGGTTTCTTCAATGAACCTGGGGTCTTGAGCTCCTACCGCACCTCTCAAGCGTTCGGGGACAATCTCCTTAACAAGTCCACTGGAAGCCAAACACGACGACAGAAATGCAGAACGTTGCCTTGCGTACCCCTATACCTCCCAGTCGCACTGGGAGAGTTGCCTGATCCCATTGCTGATCTTCCAGTGACAGATTCGGTGCACAGCACGACACACACACACACACACACACACACACACACACACACACATATATATATATATATATATATATATATATATATATACATATATATATATATATATATATATATATATATATATATATATATATATATATATATATATATATATATATATATATATATATATATATATATATAAATGGGTCTCATCCTGAATCCATCCAAATGTGAAATCATCTCAGTCAATCAACAAGTGATAGATGCAGTGATATCAAAACTACCAGGAGCAACAGTCATTGCCCCTACTAATAGTGTCTTGCTTGGAGCACATCTGGGAAGCGATGCTATTGACACAATTCTCAGGAAGAAACTGGAAGAATTGAGGAGAATGGAACAACGAATAGGCAATCTTGACACCCATGATGCCTTGTACCTTCTCACAAAATGCTTGAGTCTGCCCAGGTTGACATATTTCCTAAGATGTGCTCCTTCATATGATAACCCTATACTGCACGAATATGACAGTATCCTGAGGCAGATCTTTACTAAAGTACTTAACCTTACTCTAGAAGATGGGCAGTGGGACCAAGCTACACTCCCAGTCAGACTAGGAGGCATTGGAGTCCGCAAATCATCTCAGATTGCGCTACCTGCTTTCCTGTCTTCATGCATTGCATCCAGAGGGCATGTAGCAGCGATTCTCCCTGAACATCTTAGGGACAAGATTGGAATCCATGACCAAAAGTTCGTTGATGGAGCCAGGATCTGGGATAATCTAACGGGCTCTGAAACCAGGCCTGCTGCCCCCAACAACTACAAACAGTCGCACTGGGATGGCCCAATAGTAGAGAATATAGCCTCAGCAATGCTTCAGAGTGTGTCAGGGAAGGATAGAGCCCGCCTCCTTGCAGTGAGAGCTCATCATGCAGGGGACTTTCTGTTGGCTGTTCCCAACTTCAGCCTTGGCACACGCCTCGACCCACAGAGCATCCGCATTGGTGTTGCCCTTCGACTTGCCGCCCCTATTCTCGCCGAACACAGGTGTATTTGTGGCAGTGAAGCAGCAGACCGATTCGGATACCATGGTCTTGTGTGTCGTAAATCCGAGGGAAAGATTGCAAGACATGAAGAGGTTAATAACATTATCAAGAAGAGCCTCACAACAGCCGGATACCCAGCAGTAAGGGATCCACCCCAACTATGCAGATCTGATGGCAGCCAAAAGCGTCCAGATGGTATCACCCTTCAAGCCTGGACAGACGGCAAGCAGGTGGTGTGGGACTACACATGTGCATCTACCTTGGCTGATACCTATCTCCAAAACACCAGGGAGGAAGGAGGAGCAGCTGCCACCTTCAGGGAGTCCCAAAAGTCGAGAAAATATGTAGAACTTGCCCATCATTATATGTTTGTTCCCATAGGCTTGGAGACCCTTGGCTCATGGGGAAAGAGTGCATCTAAGTTCCTCAAGGAGCTGGGCAAAAGACTCAACAGGGTAACTAGGGATCCCAGGGCAGTTAGTTTTCTGTTCCTGCGACTTAGCGCTGCTGTTCAGAGGGGTAATGCACGCTGTATTTTCGGCACGCACCCCAGCTCTGAGGAGCTGGATGAGATTTTCGCATTATAATCAGTGACAAACATGTAACAATATGTACTAGACATGTGTCTCTCACACCTCGTGTACTGTATGTGCAATCTTTATATCAACAATGTATCTCTTAAATATCTTATATATATATATATATATATATATATATATATATATATATATATATATATATATATATATATATATATATATATATATATATATATATATATATATATATATAAACTTGTGATTTTGGCTAAAATAGCAAAGCTCTTCTTGCCGAATAAGGCAAGCGAAAATTTGTGTATGCAGTAATTTCGCAAAAATCATTCTGAACCTGACAAAAATATATTTCATTGTGTTTGTTTATTATTAAATTATTGTAAACTTATCTAAAATATATTTACTTGGATTAGGCTAAATTAAATTGTGCTTGTTATAATAAGATTAGGTAAGTTTTCTAAGGTTCTTTTGGTACAAAATCATTAGTTTTTACATTAACATAAATTAAAAAACATATATTTAAACGTATAAGAGAAAATTTTAGAAAGGACTTAATTTTAAATGAGTTCTTGCTAATTGACCAGTTTTACCTATTCAGCACGACATATATATATATATATATATATATATATATATATATATATATATATATATATATATATATATATATATATATATATATATATATATATATATATATATATATATATATATATATATATATATATATATATAAAAGTAAGTTTATTCAGTTATACACAAATACATTTACATACATTATCATACATAGCAGCATATGTGTAGAGAACCTGGGATAACCCAAAAAAGTCAGAGTGACTTATTTCCATTGGGGTCCTTTTTATACTTCAATATTTTACATTGTAGGATATATATGTTATTATATTATAAAGGATATATGTATACTGGGAATAAGGTAAAAATAGTTATTTACATATACATGTGTGTTAGCTAAAAAAATAAAAAATCATTCTCCTCCCTTTCTGTCGCTACATTCATTAGGTACCTTTTGGTTCTCTTCTTGAACTGGTTCATGCTATGACTGGCTTTGACATGTGCAGGCAGTCTGTTCCATTCCTTTATTGCTGTACAATAAAAGGTGTTTGAAGCCTGGCCACTGACTGTGGGTACTACAAAGTTGTGCTCTCTTCCCCTAGTACTATGTCTGACTCACGAAATCGTAATGACACGATTGCAAACAAACCATACCACGGGTGGGGTTCGAACCCCACCCGTGGTATGGTTTGTTTACTATGTCTGCTTTGGTTCCCAGCCTTGACAAAATTGGCAGCAAGATATTCTGGACATTGTGAGCAATTTTATAAACTTGATTTAATTTAAGTTGTTTTACTCTGTCTTCAATATTCAGCATATCTAATTGTTTTAATTCATCCTGGCCTACATGCTCTCTTGGGCCCAGGTCCAGGATGAATCTTACCATTTTGTTCTGGGTGATTTGCAGCTTATCTTTCAGTTTTTTGTCAAGGCAGAGTACCATGAAGAGCAAGCGTAGTCCATATGACATTGTATAAGGGCTAGACATAGGGTCCTGCGAGCCTCAGTAGGTAGACACTGTGCTTGTCTGTAGAGGAACTTCAGTCTGGCATTCGCTTTCTTTACTACACTGTTCCCTATCATATATATATATATATATTCTAGGTAGTAGGTTGGTAGACAGCAACCACCCAGGGAGGTACTACCGTCCTGCCAATTGAGTGTAAAACGAAAGCCTGTATTTGTTTTACATGATGGTAGGATTGCTGGTGTCTTTTTTCTGTCTCATAAACATGCAAGATTTCAGGTATGTCTTGTTACTTCTACTTACACTTAGGTCACACTACACATTCATGTACAAGCATATGTATATACACACCCCTCTGGGTTTTCTTCTATTTTCTTACTAGTTCTTGTTCTTATTTCCTCTTTATCTCCATGGGGAAGTGGAACAGAATTCTTCCTCCGTAAGCCATGCGTGTCGTAAGAGGCGACTAAAATGCCGGGTGCAAGGGGCTAGTAACCCCTTCTCCTGTATATATTACTAAATGTAAAAGGAGAAACTTTCGTTTTTTCTTTTGGGCCACCCTGCTTCGGTGGGAAACGGCCGACGTGTTGAAAGAGAAAGAAAGATATATATAAAATATATATATATATATATATATATATATATATATATATATATATATATATATATATATATATATATATATATATATATATATATATATATATATATATATATATATATATATATATATATATATATACATATACGCAAGGTGAGGTGTATATTTCAATGATGTATATTAAAAAAAATATATACCTTTTAGCGAATATACACAGAAATTAATCCCACTACCATTTAGGTAATACAAAATTTTAACCCAAAACACTATTTTATTTTTTTAATTTTTAATCAGGAGTTATGTAACGCGTTGAGAATGGGAGGCATTCAGGTTATATCCAAGGAAGGGGAAGTTCAATTCCTTGGATCAAGAGCCCCCTCTCACCAGCATCAAGGCACCTCCCTGGAGGAGCACTAAACACTAATAAACTAATTCACTCAATATTTTTTAAAGAAAACGAAGTCTATCAGCGTCAGGTTTAGGACGGACTTCTTCAAATGTCGATTCTCTTCACTCAAACTTTCTAAATAAGTTTTCATGTAGGCGTAACATGTGTGGCATACAATGTTTTTTTGCAATGGTCTTAAGGGCGCGCAGGTGTTATACTACATCCGAAATGCTCTGCATAACCAGGAGCTTCCTATGTAGCTGTATGTCACTAATGTCATCTAGAGAGATAAGATAAGCTAGGCCTGCATATCTTGTGCATGTATTTGTAGAAATATATATTATTATTATTATTATTATTATTATTATTATTATTATTATTATTATTATTATTATTATTATTATAGGAAAAACAGTAAAGTGAAACAATATCGATGTCGAACGAACTAACTCCGACAAGAAAGGCGAAAGCGAATGTACCCTGAACAATAATAATACGTAATAATAATCTACTCTCTTTTTTAATGAAAAGTGCTAAGCACGTTAAGGTCATACAATGCTTAAATTTGGACAGATAATGACGTATCGTAGACATTTAAACCTCAAAAAACTAGGCTCTTCGTTAATATATTCGCCCATGAACTATGCACAAAATTCCCCCACTTTATATAGATGGCCCATCTTCAGGGAGAACCTAATTATTCGAAATTGGTATAATGAAAGTGGTGTTGGTTGTTTTTTGTGCAATTAATTCCTCGTGGATGATATCTAATGAGTAGACTTGATGCTGTCTTTCAGAACTATCTGCTAGAATACATTAGAAGGGCCTCCCAGCTCACTTTCATAAGAACACGGTAGTATGTCATTGATGTCAGCTACGCCTGTATACATTGTACATGTACTTGTAGAAATAAAGATTATTATTATATTATTATTATAAGCCTATACTAACCTGGCCCATGAGACGAGCCTGGCCCATGGCTGGGCTCAGAGAGTAATGAAACTCTCGAAACTCTTCAAAGGTAAAGGTAAGGTAACTCATGATAAGCAGGTACTGTTTACGTCCAGTACGTCCATTACGTCCAGTACGTCCATTACCACTCATATATGAGTGGTAATGGCATTACCACTCATGTATGAGTGGTAATGGCTGGTAATGGCATTACCACTCATGTATGAGTGGTAATGCCATTCATGTATGAGTGGTAATGGCTGGATCAACCTGCTTGCTTCAAGTGACGTTACTCGGCATTATGAAAATTAATTTGCAGATGAAAAGGTCGAGATCACATAACTTCAGTCAAACACTTTGATTATTGGGAACACTTGAAGTTTCTTTGAACTGTGCTCACTGAAACACAGACGAGAAACATACATATATAATTTACACCAGAAAAATACTGGCGGGGATGGTTCCAAATCTACACGTCGAAATTACTCCCTGAGAGAGAGCAAGAGGCTCCGCACATGGTGTATATAATTCCGAGTGAAAAATACAGGTGTAAAGAGTACGCTAAAACAACTTGATAAGTGTAAAGGACCCACCATCCTATCATATACAAGGGATATTACCAATAGTCTTCCCTGGCTGACTTCGAGAGGATATTTGGTAAGTTCCTGATCATCTAGGTTGTGATGCCTATGTTGGACTAAGTGACTGATCAACCATCAACCAGGATGTCTGGCTTGGGACCAGGTCCTAGGGGTGATCACCCCCGTAATCGACAGATAAGATTTTTTCGGATTTTTAACCCCGGAGGGTTAGCCACCCAGGATAACCCAAGAAAGGCAGTGCGTCATCAAGGACTGTCTGTCTTATCTCCATTGGGGTCCTCAATCTTGTCCCCCAGGATGCGACCCACACCAGTCGACTAACACCCATTTGCTGCTAGGTGAACAGGACAACAGGTGTAAGGAAACGTCGACATGTTTCCACCCAGCCGTTAATCGAACCCGGGCCTTCCGCGTGTGAAGCCTTGATTTTCTAATGTAGAAAAATTTCTTCAGCTTATTTCAATATTGTTTACAACGGCAAGTTTATTTCAGTACTGTTTACAGTGGTAAATTTATTTAAGTATTGTTTACAATAGTAAGTTTATTCAAGTATTGTTTATAACGGTATGTTGATTCATTTAAATTCTTATATTACTTATATACATATAAATCCATAAACACAATGCCTGTGGCAGCTTCCACATTGTTTTATCTCGTTTTTGCCATATTACAGAATAGAAATACATGTAATATTTTTATATAGATGCCTTAAAGTCTAGTTTTACTTATCTAATAAAATGTTCTAAGTATCGTACATGAATCTACATTTCACAAGGATAATTATGTTAAATGTGTACAGTAACCTACCACAGTTACGTGGAAATAAGGACCCATTGAAATAAATTATATTGTTTGACCTTATTTAGCTGTCCCAGATTATATTCTGCATAATAAAATCATTGTAAATGTTTATATATAAACTTATATAAACAGCCTAGTTTCTGGATCAAAATGATGGTGACATTTTATTATAAGCTCTTGTCTCTTCTCTGAGTTATGAGATTAGAATAATGTTGAAGGTGAGAGTAATAAGGCAATAAATCATGCAAAGCGTAAGATATGAGAAACAAAATCATCTGTGATTTATCGTTAATGTCACAACAATTAACTATTTTTATTAAGCCGAGCAGCCTACCCGGGAGTGATATACGATGGCAAATTTATTAATAGTTATTATATTTAGAGTTATTACTTCATCCATTCTCGCATTCACTGCAATAAATTAAAGGAGTATTTATGTGGAGTGGCAGTGCGGAGGTGCTATATAACAGACATACTACGAGGCATTGTTAAGTGGGTGGGGGTCCTGGCCAAGCATAGCACGCAGCCTCCTCTACAACCCCACGATTTATTGAGGTCACTCTTAAAGCAGATAATTATACGATCTTTCAGTCTCTCGGCACAGCACAGGTACAAGCCTTGGAGCACATTATAGAATGTGGCAATACCGGCTCTTCGTTCGACACCACCTTACTGCATATCATTATGTATATATACATACATATATATATATATATATTATATATATATATATATATATATATATATATATATATATATATATATATATAGGATGGGGTCCACCTCTGGTGTCAATTGTGGGACCCATTGCCTCGGAGAAGTGGATAAAAGACTTCAAGGAAGAATATATATATATATATATATATGCAAGACAACCACTATGAAAAAATAGAGGAATTCCAAGCGCTTTCGTGACTACTCACATTATCAAGGAACTATAACAGGAAACATGACAAGAAGGGCTTATATTTATATATATATATATATATATATATATATATATATATATATATATATATATATATATATATATATATATATATATATATATATATATATATATATATATATATATATATATTTACCCACGAACGAATGGTATTGTTCAATAACAACACTGCGACTAGCCAAGGATTCGAACCCATGTTGTTTTGGCCCGCCTCATGGTGAGCAAAAACAACATGATGCTCTAACCCACAGGACCACCAAATCCTACAAAAATCACGGACCTAGCAGAGCTAGGTGTTTTACCGTGATCCGAGGACATAAGGTGGTGTGGGTGCCTCTGAGCTAACGGGGAGGAGAATGAAATTAGCTCAGAGGTACCCACGCCACCGTGTCGTGGGGGTTCTTCTCATGGATTGGGTAATAAACACAGACGTGGTTGGTTGGAATCTGATGTATTGGAGGAAATATATGGGTTTACACTCAGAGCTCAGAGTAGCCTGACCTGTCTCTCTGCTCACTCAACTAATACTGACTCTAGGAGAGCCGAGGGGCATTCATATGCGAAGACTGACCTTTGACACTGCTTAGGTCATCAAGACTGTAACGGCCAACAGTCACATGCAAAGCTCATGACTCAGTAACAGTTATAAGCTACTATGTACTATCACTGAACTACTAATGACAACTGCAGTGACAGCTCAGTCATGTTATGTATGTCGTCCTGACATACAGCTAATACAAACTACGGCTTACGGCTCTGGACTGATTCTATACAATGTCAAAGTACACAACAGTTGAACATTATACTACACATGGATATTATCATGATGGAAATCAGTCTACATTACTATATGATATATCATGATGCATAGGAATTAATGAGCTCAATACTAAAATCTTATGATAAAAGAGATAAAAAAAATTCAATCGATCGATCTGTCTTCATGTGATCTACGAATTCTGAGGAAATATATGTACAAGGAAGGCAGTGATTAACAGACAAGGTAGATCTGGTGCACTCAAATCTATACTGTTAAATCTCAGAATACGTAGAGAACATGAACACACAAAAAAAAATTCTTGAATAATACTAAGTTGATATTGTAACACACAGTTGAAATACAATTACTACATTATTTATCTATACAGGTTATTTACATTTAACCCCAACTCTGCTAGGGTGAGATTGACATATGCTGAATGATTATCATCTCTGGGAGGATCAAACTCTGTTGCAAATGGTAACTCAATTTCTGGTTGAGGAGGATCTACACTGGTATCCACAAATGATACTTGAGGACTTCTCAATACTTGTCGTGTACGTAGGGAATAACGACATTCAGGTTGATCATGTGACTGATCATTAGAGGTAGAGGGTATAGCAACAGGAGAATTGTCAGAGTCTGTCTCACTTGTCTGGTTGTCAGGGTTGTCAGGGACCTCATCCTCATCGCAAACTAACTTCATATGATCTAAATGCGATTCTTTAAACTGACCCATACTAATTTCTCTAACTTTATACTTATTGCCATTAATATGTTCTACTACTCGGTAAGGACCAACAAACTTTTGGTCGAGTTTTGGCATTGCTGAAGCTTTTGTTAAAGTTAGTCAGCATAACTCTCGAACCTACTCGGTTTGGCTCGAGTGTTAGTTACTCTTGTAAATTCTGCTGTTGACTTATGAAGTGTTTCACGAATTCGTCTGAAAACACTCTGAGCTTGACTGGTACGAGTTGCAATAAAATCATCAGGATTGTAAGTTTGTTTCGGATTAGAATATAACAGCTCATAAGGCAAACGCTTATCAACACCGTACAATGCATAATGTGGGGTGTCACCTATAGAAGCATTATAAGCAGAATTTATTGCACACTGAACATCAGGTATAACTTCATCCCAGGTTGCACTATTGGGATTGATGGTGGCTCTCAAGACGTCAAGGACTTTCTTATTCGCTCTTTCCGCTAAACCATTACTGGTAGGATGGTGAGGTACAATGGAAGATTTAGAAATCTTGTACAAAGTACACAAGTTTTCAAGGATCTCATTACAAAATTCACCTCCATTATCTGTTATGAGGGACTTAGGAGTGGTATGTCTGCAGATTATACGTTCCTTGAACGCTTTTGCTACTGTCTCAGCAGTCTTATCTGCAATAGGCACTAACTCACAATATCTGGTAAAATGATCGACCATCACACACAGATGTTTGTTTCCTTTGAGGGAACATTGGAAATTAGTCAACAGATCTAGTGCAACTCTTTCCCATGGCTCACTAGTAGTTGGAAAGACTTGGAATGGATTAGGACCAGTAACATTGCCTTTATGTTGCATACAGACACTACATTTCTTAACATACTCAGTAATATTAGTTGGCATACGAGGCCAAAAGTATTTCAATCTGGCTTGTTTCACAGAACAATCCATACCAGGGTGTGCAACACCTGGTATATCTTGAACTAGCTGTAAGGCTACTTTCACTAGTGACTGTGGAATTACTAACTGGTATACCCTTCTACTAGGAGTACCCAGCTCAGTAGTGCGATACAGTAATTCTTGGTTCATGACAGTCACTGATGGGTGCTGGTGGCTTCACAGTAAGATAGTAAATGCAACTGCGTTGTACTTGCTACCGGTCTTTTGTACAAGGACGGCACCAATGCCAATGGAACTAGCATCAGTGGTTAGGTAGAAAGGCTTTGAAAAATCTGGAAATTTCAAAATTGGAGCAGATGTTAGCTTTTCTTTGAGAGTTTGGAGTGCTCTTTCTTGACGGAAGGTCCAAACAAATGGAGCATCTTTCTTAAGCAACTCAGTCAGAGGAGCTGCTATGGAAGAAAAAATAGCAATGAATGATCTATAAAAACGTGCTAAAGAGCCTCGAGAATGTGAAATGTGAGGATCTTAAACCGAAGGCCATACGTAGGAAGTGAAAATGACCTGTCGGAGTGGAGAATGCGGTTAGCTCTTGGCTGTCCTCGTGAAGAGGGACTTGCCAAAACCCTTGTAACAAATCTAGGGTCGAGAAAACTTTGTTATCTCCGATGTTACGTAAAAGGTCACCAAGTACAGGAAGTGGGAAGCGATCTGGAATTGTTTTCGCATTTAACTTCCTAAAGTCAATCACTGGGCGCCAAGTACCGTCCTTCTTTGGTACTAAGATCAGGAACGCACTCCAAGATGAATTGCCAGGTGCGATAACACCATCGTCAAGCATCTGGTTGATTCATTCATCTGCGACAGCCACTTGTGAATGCGGCATTCTGTACGCAGGTACATAAATTGGTCTGGTACCAGGTTCAAGTGGGATACGATGGGACAATAAGTTCGTTATACCCATCTTCTCACCTGGTAAGGCAATGGCATTACGACGTTTGTTCAACAGAGTCAACAAACGTTTGACTTCATCTGGGAAGTCAGTGGGAGCTAAGTCTTTCTCCTCTACTGGTGGAATGGATTGATCCAGCGAAGTGGATGAACCAACGGTCACATGCAAAGCTCGCGACTCAGTAACGGTTATAAGCTACTATGTACTATCACTGAACTATTAATGACAACTGCAGTGACAACCGTATGTCCTCGGATCACGTTAAAACACCTAGCTTAGCTGGGTGTGTCTTTCTTGTAGGATTTGGTGGTCCTGTGGGTTAGAGCATCATGTGGTTTTCGCTCACCCTGAGGCGGGCCAAAACAACATGGGTTCGAATTCTTGGTTAGTCGCAGTGTTGTTATTGTATATATATATATATATATATATATATATATATATATATATATATATATATATATATATATATATATATATACATACATACATATATAAATCCTGTGTTTGTGTAAGAGACGTCTGACTATCTCCCAGCTGAGGCATCATAGTTTATTGACTGGTACTGGTACTGGGACTGGTACTGGTGCTGGTACTGGTACTAGTGCTGGTACTGGTGCTGGTACTGGTGCTGGTACTGATACTGGTGCTGGTACTGGTGCTGGTACTGGGACTGGTGCTAGTACTGGTACTGGGACTGGCACTGGTGCTGGTACTGGTACTGGTGCTGGTACTGGTACTGGTGCTGGTACTGGTGCTGGTACTGGGACTGGTACTGGTGCTGGTACTGGTACTGGTACTGGTGCTGGTATTGGTGCTGGTACTGGTGCTGGTACTGGTACTGGTACTGGTGCTGGTACTGGTACTGGTACTGGTGCTGGTACTGGTACTGGTACTGGGACTGGTACTGGTGCTGGTACTGGTACTGGTACTGGTGCTGGTACTGGTGCTGGTACTGGTGCTGGTACTGGTGCTGGTACTGGTGCTGGTACTGGTGCTGGTACTGGTGCTGGTACTGGTGCTGGTACTGGTACTGGTGCTGGTACTGGTGCTGGTACTGGTACTGGTGCTGGTACTGGTACTGGTGCTGGTACTGGTACTGGTACTGGTACTGGTGCTGGTACTGGTACTGGTACTGGGACTGGTGCTGGTACTGGTACTGGTACTGGTGCTGGTACTGGTGCTGGTACTGGTGCTGGTACTGGTACTGGTGCTGGTACTGGTGCTGGTACTGGTACTGGTACTGGTGCTGGTACTGGTACTGGTACTGGTGCTGGTACTGGTACTGGTACTGGTACTGGGACTGGGACTGGTACTGGGACTGGTACTGGTACTGGTGCTGGTGTCGTGTCAGTATCATAGATACACTTGTTTAGTATATCTTTATACAGCTGGTCCCTTTGCGTGTGACGTCACGGTACCCGCTGACGTCAGAGGCTCAGCGCATGTGCACAGCCTATCATAGGCAGACTGCCTCACTAACGTTAGACCTACAGGCGAGACAGACGGTGTGCTGGACTTTCCTCTAATTACTGTAAATATACCGTAACCATCCAACAAGGAGTATCTGTGACCTCCTATATATCTCTCCCAAGACCCACACGACACTGGTACTGGTACTGGGACTGGTACTGGGACTGGTACTGGTAGGACGACAATGTCGACAAAGTGGGGTTGGCGTCACTGGTGAGTGTCGTACATGACCGACGAACTGTGGAATATAGATATAAAAATGCAACACTTAGGACACTCGGTTAGCAGACGTTTCGTCCACTAGGGACGTTTTCAATCTAGTGGACTGAAAAAAGTAAGCGAAACGTCTCCTTAAATGTGCTACATTTCTGCTTGTTCCACAGTCTATTGACTCATGAGTTTAGTTCCCACTCAGATTAATTTACAGTTCTCATTTCAGCTATAATAATAATAATAATAATAATAATAATAATAATAATAATAATAATAATAATAATAATAATAATAATATAATCAGAAGAATAAGAATAAGAATATAATCAGTTTAAGGGCTAAATCTGTATAGGTCAAACAGCGCTCAGTTCAGCTTAATTAAGTAGTAGAATTGCTTCTTACAGTCACAGTTCTCTCTGGCGTTCCCCTAGGTGACGCCTCTGCACACCTTTGTGCAGTTCTTACACTTACTTTCTATCTCTGTTCTGTTTTTCACTTGGAAAAATCCCTATTATCCAAGTTTACCCCTTTTCTTCTGCCATTCTGTAACTTCCCGAAGTCACACTTCCCGCCTCGGACTCTTTGTTCGTTCTTCTCTTATTTACACTCTGGCTGATGCTGCAGCTGGTTGCACAGGTGGTTCCAAATCCTTTGATGGAGTGGGATATACAGCTGTCTTTTGCGATTATATAATCCAAGGCAGACTATCGCGGGCAGCTTGCATCTTCATGGCAGAGTTGTATGTTCTTTTTGTTATCCACAGTTACTCTTTCTGCCATGTCATGTGCTGTAGTCTCCTACGTACAAAATACAATGTAGGAAACAATTTAAACCTTTGATTCCTCGCATCCCATCATCGACCTCGGTCAGTGTTATTTGTACCCAGGGTTAACAACAGATTCGAAGAAGTCAGCTTAAGTAAGTTGATTTAGGTACATGTAAGTACACTTACACAAAATTAGGTGACTACAATTATCATACATAGTAATATATGTGTAAATTACCTAGGATAATCCCAAAGAAAAGTCAGACGAAGCGACTTATTCCCATTGGGGGTCCTTGTGGACGCCTCAACACATTCCTTAGATCACGATACTAACTCGGCTATTACGTGATCGCTGACAACATCTTTGCTCCTTATCAGCTACCAACAAACTGTTTTGCATCAAATCACAACTGGGGTCGTCCCGCAGTTACTAAAAACAACAGACATAGCCCCGCTCCACAAAGGCGGCAGTAAAGCAATGGCAAAGAACTACAGACCAATAGCGCTAACGTCCCATATCATAAAAATCTTTGAAAGGGTTCTAAGAAGCAAGATCGCCACTCATCTTGATACCCATCAATTGCACAACCCAGGACAGCATGGGTTTAGAGCAGGCCGCTCCTGTCTGTCCCAACTACTGGACCACTACGACAAGGTCCTAGATGCTCTAGAAGACAAACAAAATGCAGATGTTATATACACAGACTTTGCAAAAGCCTTTGACAAGTGTGACCATGGTGTAATAGCACACAAAATGCGTGATAAAGGAATAACAGGAAAAGTTGGTAGATGGATCTATAATTTTCTAACATGTAGAACACAAAGAGTAGTAGTCAACAGAGTAAAGTCTGAGGCAGCTACTGTGAAAAGCTCTGTTCCACAAGGCACAGTACTTGCTCCCATCCTGTTCCTCATCCTCATATCGGATATAGACAGGGATATAAGCCACAGTGCTGTGTCTTCCTTTGCAGATGACACCCGAATCTGTATGACAGTGTCCACCGTTGAAGACACTGCAAGACTCCAAGCAGACATAAACCAAATCTTTAAATGGGCTGCAGAAAACAATATGAAGTTCAATGATGAGAAATTTCAATTACTCAGATGTGGAAAAAGGGAAGAAATTAAAATCTCATCGGAGTACAAAACTAATTCCAACCACACAATAAAGCGAAATACTAATGTCAAAGACCTGGGAGTGATCATGTCAGAGGATCTCACCTTCAATTGCAGATGCAATTGCATCTGCTAGAAAAATGACAGGATGGATAATGAGAACCTTCAAAACCAGGGATGCCAAGCCCATGTTGACACTTTACAGATCGCTTGTTCTATCTAGGCTGGAATATTGCTGCACACTAACTGCACCTTTCAAGGCGGGTGGAATTGCTGACCTTGAAAATGTGCAGAGAACTTTCACGGCACGCATAAGTGCGATAAACCACCTCAATTACTGGGAACGCTTGAAGTTCCTAAACCTGTACTCCCTAGAACGCAGGCGGGAGAGATACATTATTATATACACGTGGAAAATTCTCGAGGGATTAGTACCAAACTTGCACACGAAAATCACTCCCTACGAAAGCAAAAGACTCGGCAGGCGGTGTAACATCCCCCCAATGAGGAGCAGGGGTGCCACTAGCACGTTGAGGGACAACACAATAAGTGTCAGGGGCCCAAGATTGTTCAACTGCCTCCCAGCATATATCAGGGGGATTACCAACAAACCCCTGGCTGTCTTCAAGCAGGCACTGGACAGGCACCTAAAGTCGGTACCTGACCAGCCGGGCTGTGGTTCGTACGTTGGACTGCGTGCGGCCAGCAGTAACAGCCTGGTTGATCAGGCTCTGGTCCAACATCAGGCCTGGTCACGGACCGGGCCGCGGGGGCGTTGACCCCCGGAATTCTCTCCAGGTAAACTCCAGGGCTTTTTGGCCGTCCTTCATCAGTGGTGGTTCTGGGAAGCGGTACTCCCACGTCTGCACATTACACACTAGACTCACAATGTCATACGCTGCCCAGCCTTTGCGGAGTGCGGGTGTGCTTGTTTCTGGTCCCTAGCGGTGGAGTTGAGAACTGGTAGTTTTCATCAACATGGTGGAGCGCTACAGACGACGTGTCATTACTGTCTGTATTGAAGTGTTGCAGGGCGCGATTTACCCAAGCAACGCAGATGTTCTCCTCCCAGCTATTTTGAGGGATTCTTTAGGGATATCCATTGAAGAATTATTTGGGATATCTCTCAATGGTTCGTCGAGGATTTTTGTCAAGTTTGCAGTGGCCAGCGCATATGAGCGAGTGGTTGACACGTATCAGGAGAAGAGGATTGTCGTCAACACGGGATTAGAGGTACGGCTTCGAGATGTGTCACGGTACTACACTTATATACGGGTTAAAAACGGGCCGTTCGAAGCGTTGGATGTTGATGTGCGAAACGTCTTCAGTCAATTTGGTGACGTCCATGCAGCCACGGTGGGCCGATGGGCACAGGGGACTTATGCCGGGCTGCAA
>WNWK01015400.1:45000-47990 GCA_009830355.1 Cherax destructor | reverse complement strand
CATCTACCGGGTATCCTGACTATCATCTACCAGGTATACTGACTATCATCTACCAGGTATACCTGACTATCATCTACCAGGTATACCTGACTATCATCTACCAGGTATACCTGACTATCATCTACCAGGTATACCTGACTATCATCTACCAGGTATACCTGACTATCATCTACCAGGTATACCTGACTATCATCTACCAGGTATCCTGACTATCATCTACCAGGTATCCTGACTATCATCTACCAGGTATACCTGACTATCATCTACCAGGTATACCTGACTATCATCTACCAGGTATGCCTGACTATCATCTACCAGGTATACCTGACTATCATCTACCAGGTATACCTGACTATCATCTACCAGGTATACCTGACTATCATCTACCAGGTATACCTGACTATCATCTACCAGGTATACCTGACTATCATCTACCAGGTATACCTGACTATCATCTACCAGGTATACCTGACTATCATCTACCAGGTATACCTGACTATCATCTACCAGGTATACCTGACTATCATCTACCAGGTATACCTGACTATCATCTACCAGGTATACCTGACTATCATCTACCAGGTATACCTGACTATCATCTACCAGGTATACCTGACTATCATCTACCAGGTATACCTGACTATCATCTACCAGGTATACCGATTTCATCTGGTATACTGACTATCATCTACCAGGTATACCTGACTATCATCTACCAGGTATACCTGACTATCATCTACCAGGTATACCTGACTATCATCTACCAGGTATACCTGACTATCATCTACCAGGTATACCTGACTATCATCTACCAGGTATACCTGACTATCATCTACCAGGTATACCTGACTATCATCTACCAGGTATACCTGACTATCATCTACCAGGTATACCTGACTATCATCTACCAGGTATACCTGACTATCATCTACCAGGTATACCTGACTATCATCTACCAGGTATACCTGACTATCATCTACCAGGTATACGTGACTATCATCTACCAGGTATACGTGACTATCATCTACCAGGTATACCTGACTATCATCTACCAGGTATACCTGACTATCATCTACCAGGTATACTGACTATCATCTACCAGGTATACCTGACTATCATCTACCAGGTATACCTGACTATCATCTACCAGGTATACCTGACTATCATCTACCAGGTATACCTGACTATCATCTACCAGGTATACCTGACTATCATCTACCAGGTATACCTGACTATCATCTACCAGGTATACCTGACTATCATCTACCAGGTATACCTGACTATCATCTACCAGGTATACCTGACTATCATCTACCAGGTATACCTGACTATCATCTACCAGGTATACCTGACTATCATCTACCAGGTATACCTGACTATCATCTACCAGGTATATCATCTGTACGTGACTATCATCTACCAGGTATACCTGACTATCATCTACCAGGTATACCTGACTATCATCTACCAGGTATACCTGACTATCATCTCAGGTATCCTGACTATCATCTCCAGGTATACCTGACTATCATCTACCAGGTATACCTGACTATCATCTACCAGGTATACCTGACTATCATCTACCAGGTATACCTGACTATCATCTACCAGGTATACCTGACTATCATCTACCAGGTATACTGATTTCTCTACAGGTATACCTGACTATCATCTACCAGGTATACCTGACTATCATCTACCAGGTATACCTGACTATCATCTACCAGGTATACCTGACTATCATCTACCAGGTATACTGACTATCATCTACCAGGTATACCTGACTATCATCTACAGGTATACGTGACTATCATCTACCAGGTATACTGACTATCATCTACCAGGTATACCTGACTATCATCTACCAGGTATACTGACTATCATCTACCAGGTATACCTGACTATCATCTACCAGGTATACCTGACTATCATCTGATACTGACTATCATCTCAGGTATACCTGACTATCATCTACCAGGTATACCTGACTATCATCTACCAGGTATACCTGACTATCATCTACCAGGTATACCTGACTATCATCTACCAGGTATACCTGACTATCATCTACCAGGTATACCTGACTATCATCTACCAGGTATACCTGACTATCATCATCCAGGTATACCTGACTATCATCTACCAGGTATACCTGACTATCATCTACCAGGTATACCTGACTATCATCTACCAGGTATACCTGACTATCATCTACCAGGTATACCTGACTATCATCTACCAGGTATACCTGACTATCATCTACCAGGTATACCTGACTATCATCTACCAGGTATACCTGACTATCATCACGGTATACTGACTATCTCTACCAGGTATACCTGACTATCATCTACCAGGTATACCTGACTATCATCTACCAGGTATACCTGACTATCATCTACCAGGTATACCTGACTATCATCTACCAGGTATACCTGACTATCATTACCAGGTATACCTGACTATCATCTACCAGGTATACCTGACTATCATCTACCAGGTATACCTGACTATCATCTACCAGGTATACCTGACTATCATCTACCAGGTATACCTGACTATCATCTACCAGGTATACCTGACTATCATCTACCAGGTATACCTGACTATCATCTACCAGGTATACCTGACTATCATCTACCAGGTATACCTGACTATCATCTACCAGGTATACCTGACTATCATCTACCAGGTATACCTGACTATCATCTACCAGGTATACCTGACTATCATCTACCAGGTATACCTGACTATCATCTTCCTCATCCTCGTCCTCATCCTCATCCTCGTCCTCGTCCTCATCTTCGTCCTCGTCCTCGTCCTCGTCCTCGTCCTCATCCTCTTGCTCATCCTCGTCCTCATCCTCGTCCTCGTCTTCGTCCTCGTCCTCGTCCTCATTCTCGTCCTCATCCTTGTCCTCATCATCGTCCTCGTTCTCGTCCTCGTTCTCGTCCTCATCCTCGTCCTCATCCTCGTCCTCATCCTCGTCC
>WNWK01015400.1:22500-40000 GCA_009830355.1 Cherax destructor | reverse complement strand
GTATCGAGAAAATACATTAATATGACTGGTAGTAAGTGTATCTCTCCCTACCTTACAAAACACTCATTCTTAACTCTCTTAAGTGGCTGTACTCTCTCAGTTTCCTTATTTTAAGTGGCTGTACTCTCTCAGTTATCTTATTTTAAGTGGCTGTACTCTCTCAGTTATCTTAATTTAAGTGGCTGTATTCAGTTAACTTTAGTGGCTGTACTCTCTCAGTTACCTTAATTTTAGTAGCTGTAGTCTTGTAATAATTAACTTTAACAATAACTTTTTCTAAAACCTTCTTTATTTTTGACTTTCACTAATACTTTGGTCTGGGTGTTGTTAGCGATCAACAGTGGTCATGCTGAAACCATGGTCTTGTTGTTAGTGATCAACAGTGGTCATGCTGAAACCATGGTCTTGTTGTTAGTGATCATCAGTGGTCATGCTGAAACCATGGTCTTGTTGTTAGTGATCATCAGTGGTCATGCTGAAACCAGGGTCTTGTTGTTAGTGATCATCAGTGGTCATGCTGAAACCAGGGTCTTGTTGTTAGTGATCATCAGTGGTCATGCTGAAACCAGGGTCTTGTTGTTAGTGATCATCAGTGGTCATGCTGAAACCATGGTCTTGTTGTTAGTGATCAACAGTGGTCATGCTGAAACCAGGGTCTTGTTGTTAGTGATCAACAGTGGTCATGCTGAAACCATGGTCTTGTTGTTAGTGATCATCAGTGGTCATGCTGAAACCAGGGTCTTGTTGTTAGTGATCATCAGTGGTCATGCTGAAACCAGGGTCTTGTTGTTAGTGATCATCAGTGGTCATGCTGAAACCATGGTCTTGTTGTTAGTGATCAACAGTGGTCATGCTGAAACCATGGTCTTGTTGTTAGTGATCATCAGTGGTCATGCTGAAACCAGGGTCTTGTTGTTAGTGATCATCAGTGGTCATGCTGAAAGCAGGGTCTTGTTGTTAGTGATCAACAGTGGTCATGCTGAAAGCAGGGTCTTGTTGTTAGTGATCAACAGTGGTCATGCTGAAACCAGGGTCTTGTTGTTAGTGATCAACAGTGGTCATGCTGAAACCATGGTCTTGTTGTTAGTGATCATCAGTGGTCATGCTGAAACCAGGGTCTTGTTGTTAGTGATCATCAGTGGTCATGCTGAAAGCAGGGTCTTGTTGTTAGTGATCATCAGTGGTCATGCTGAAACCAGGGTCTTGTTGTTAGTGATCATCAGTGGTCATGCTGAAACCAGGGTCTTGTTGTTAGTGATCAACAGTGGTCATGCTGAAACCATGGTCTTGTTGTTAGTGATCACAGTGGTCATGCTGAAACCATGGTCTTGTTGTTAGTGATCATCAGTGGTCATGCTGAAACCAGGGTCTTGTTGTTAGTGATCACAGTGGTCATGCTGAAACCAGGGTCTTGTTTTAGTGATCACAGTGGTCATGCTGAAACAGGGTCTTGTTGTTAGTATCAACAGTGGTCATGCTGAAACCAGGGTCTTGTTGTTAGTGATCACAGTGTCATGCTGAAACCAGGTCTTGTTGTTAGTGATCATCAGTGGTCATGCTGAAAGCAGGGTCTTTTGTTAGTGATCAACGTGGTCATTGCTAAACCAGGGCTCTTGTTGAAGTTAGTGTCTGCAGATCAGTGGTCATGCTGAAACAGGTCTTGTTGTTAGTGATCACAGTGGTCATGCTGAAGACCAGGTGCTCTGAACTGTTAGTGATCTCAGACAGTGTCATGCTGAAGACAGGGCTCTGAACGTGTTGTAGTGATCACAGTGGTCATGCAGAAACCAGGGTCTTGTTGTTAGTGATCATCAGTGGTCATGCAGAAACCAGGGTCTTGTTGTTAGTGATCAACAGTGGTCATGCTGAAACCAGGGTCTTGGTGTTTTAGAAGTCGCTGCAGCTGTGTTCAACACTTGTTACCAAGACGGGTTTCTTGTAGCTCTTGTTTAAACTGTAGAGCTTGAAGCTAGTGTCAGAAGAGTGTGCAAGACAGTGTGACGTGCTGCAAGACAGGTCTGAGTAGGTGCTCGCAAGATGGTGCTCTGCAAGACTACGGTGCTCTGCAAGACTACGGTGCTCTGCAAGACTACGGTGCTCTGCAAGACTACGGTGCTCTGCAAGACTACGGTGCTCTGCAAGACTACGGTGCTCTGCAAGACTACGGTGCTCTGCAAGACTACGGTGCTCTGCAAGACTACGGTGCTCTGCAAGACTACGGTGCTCTGCAAGACTACGGTGCTCTGCAAGACTACGGTGCTCTGCAAGACTACGGTGCTCTGCAAGACTACGGTGCTCTGCAGACTACGGTGCTCTGCAAGACTACGGTGCTCTGCAAGACTACGGTGCTCTGCAAGACTACGGTGCTCTGCAAGACTACGGTGCTCTGCAAGACACGGTGCTCTGCAGATACGGTGCTCTGCAAGACTACGTGCTCTCAAGACTACGGTGTCTGCAAGACTACGGTGCTCTGCAAGACTACGGTGCTCTGCAAGACTACGGTGCTCTGCAAGACTACGGTGCTCTGCAAGACTACGGTGCTCTGCAAGAGCTCGAGATGCTCTGCAAGACTACGGTGCTCTGCAAGACTACGGTGCTCTGCAAGACTACGGTGCTCTGCAAGACTACGGTGCTCTGCAAGACTACGGTGCTCTGCAAGACTACGGTGCTCTGCAAGACACGGTGCTCGCAAGACTACGGTGCTCTGCAAGACTACGGTCTCTGCAAGACTACGGTGCTCTGCAAGACTACGGTGCTCTGCAAGACTACGGTGCTCTGCAAGACTACGGTGCTCTGCAAGACTACGGTGCTCTGCAAGACTACGGTGCTCTGCAAGACTACGGTGCTCTGCAAGACTACGGTGCTCTGCAAGACTACGGTGCTCTGCAAGACTACGGTGCTCTGCAAGACTACGGTGCTCTGCAAGACTACGGTGCTCTGCACCAAGGCTTAGGGGACTGATTACCTCATCTTTTGCGTATAATTTTACATTCTTCACATTGTGTCTCTTGTATTGATGAAAGTCACTGGTTGACGACACGTCTACAAATAAAGATACCCAGATGTGTCTAATTTCTTCATTTTGTCGATACTGTGCATGTACTGCCTCTAGGCAGGTAAGTAGACATAGTAGGTTCATCAGTGTCTCGTACCTCCAGGGGACTGCAGGTGCCCCTGGTTACCAACCACCGGGCTGAAGCTATCAGGATAATAGAAGACTACCACGTAGCAGTGTGAGAGTGGATGAGAGTGGATGAGAGTGGATGAGAGTGGATGAGAGTGGATGAGAATGGATGAGAATGGATGAGAGTGGATGAGAATGGATGAGAATGGATGAGAGTGGATGAGAGTGGATATGCCCGATTTTCTGGCTTAGCAGAGTGGATCATCACCCACCTTTCACAATGCCTGGAGAATTCTTGCCCAGGATCAATATAGCTCTGGTAAATTGATGTATATAATCTATATAGCTTAGCAGACTGATGTATAGAATCTATATAGCTTAGAAAATTGATGAATATAATCTATATAGATTAGAAAGCTGATGTATAGAATCTATTGAGCTTAGCAAACTGATACCCAGAATCCCTGTAGCTTGTAGAGGAGTAAATATCACAGCAACATGATCGCAATTCTTCCACATCTCCCGAAAATGTGCGTCGAGAAGAGACGCAGAAGTGAGTGGTGCGCACGTCTGCGTCTCTCTGCGTCCCTCTGCGTCACTCGACGTCTCGCCACCACCTCGGGCCGAGACAATTTTAGTGTTCGAAGCCATTTTTTTTTTTTTGTGAAATTTATAAAGACTGGGACGGAGTCCTTTGCCGCTTTATTGAAGATGAGTCAGCCTTTTTTTGGTTGGGGGAAGGGGGAGGGGAGCCTTGCATGCGATTGGTCTAGAGAAGTCGTGATCCTGGCTCGTGATTGGTCGACAAAATTGTGGAGATTCTTCCGTCATTGGTCGACTAAACTGAGGATCCTCGTTTCTGATTGGCTGACTAAACTGCTGCTACTACTACTACTATTACAATTACTACGACTGCTCTACTACTCAAATACATACGACTACTCTACTGCTGCTACTACTACGACTACTACTACTACTGCTGCTACTACTGCTATTGCTACTGCTACTTACTGCTACTGCTATCTGCTGCTGCTACTCTCTGACTACTCTACTCTGCTGCTACTACTGCTGCTCTACTGCTCCCTGCTCTGCTCTGCTGCTGCTGCTGCTACTGCTGCTCTCTGCTACCTTGCGCTGCTGCTGCTGCTGCTGCTGCTGCTGCTGCTGCTGCTGCCACTGCTGCTGCTGCTGCTGCTACTGCTGCTGCTGCCCTGCTGCATGTTCTGCTCTGCTACTGCTGCTGCTCCTAGCTACTACTGCGATACTACTCTGCTGCTGTTTCTGCTCCCTACTGCTGACTGCTACTGCTACTACTACTGCTACTACTCTACTACTACTGCTACTCTCTGCTACGACTGCTACTACTGCTGCTACTGCTTTGCTACTGCTACTCTACTGCTGTACTGCTACTACTGCTCTACTGCTCTACTGCTACTACTACTACTGCTTGTACTGCTACTCTACTTTGCTACTGCTACTGCTATTACTGCTACTGCTGCTGCTACTCTAGCTGCTCTGCTCTCTGCTGCTGCTGCTGCTGCTGCTACTCTGCTCTACCTGCTGTTGCTGCTCTGCTCGTACTGCTGCTACACTGTCTGCTTCTCTGACTGCTCTGCTACTGCTACCTACTGCTGCTGCTGCTGCTCTGCTCTGCTCTGCTAGCTCTGCTGCTGCTGCTCTGCTACTCTCTGCTACTGCTCTGCAACTACTCTGCACGCTTGCTACTGCTACTCTGGACTGCACTGCTGCTGTACTGCTGCTACTACTTTGCTTTACTCACTCTACTGCTATGTTGCTCTGCTCTATTGTCTACTCTGCTGTACTGCTCTACTACTGCTCTACTTGCTCTGCTGTTGCTGCTACTCTTTACCTACTACTATTGCTGCTACTTCTACTCTGCTGCATGCTACTGCTGCTGCTCTACTCTGATCTCTCTACCTCTACTTGTACTGCTACTACTACTCTACTCTGCTCTGACTACTACTTATGCCCTACTACTTGCTGCTGCTACTCTACTACTACTACTGCTGCTGCTGCTACTCTACTACTATTGCTCTACTACTACTGATACTACTACTACTACTACTACTACTGCTATTACTGCTACTACTACTACTATTGCTACTACTACTACTGCTATTACTATTACTACGATTACTACTACTACTACTACTGCTACTACTACTACTACTACTACTACTACTACTGCTTCTATTATTACTACTACTACTACTACTACTGCTTCTACTGCTAGTACTGCTACTACTACTACTACTACTACTGCTACTACTACTACTACTGCTACTACTACTACTACTGCTAGTACTTCTACTACTACTACTACTTGACAATTAGAACTATAAAATTACTGACAAGAATTTCACATGTATTCCACAGATGTATAATGACATACAAGGGCCATATAATGACATACAAGGAGCACATGTAATGACATACAAGGAGCACATATAATGACATACAAGGAGCACATGTAATGACATATAATGACATACAAGGAGCACATAAAATGAATGTCACTGACAGCTGTAGCTCATCTAACTCTCTCTGAGGACGTACGTTTTCAACGTACGTCAGATAAGCACTTTCCTGCATGTCACCGCAGGTAGTCACTGTTAATCACTGCTTCCCTAAGTGCACCATCCTGGTGCACTTAGGTGCTGGGGCTGTCTGGTGTTTCAGAGGGAGAGTGGAAGAGTCTGAATGTAGTTCTTATAAGATCAACCTAGACCGTTAGACCCTCTCGTGCCTCTGGGTGGCTAGAAAGATACCAGATCTGTATCCGTAAAACAAATGTAAACAAGTCACAAGACGGATAGGATTTGAACTCACAGCAGGTGGGTCCTAAAACTCAGAGGCCAGTGCGTTAACCACTGGGCCAGATGGCTCTAATAAGAGTCATCCAACTAAGTAAATTTATGTACACTATAGGGAGGTTAGCATGGGCCACCACTGTGACCACATGTGCAGGTTTTTTTCAGACGAATCCCACACCAACCTTGCTGGTGTGTATAATCGTGCATAGTGACTATTATTGTGCATAGTGTATATAATCATACATGGTGTGTATAACCGAGCATACGTACTCACGGTGGGAATATAAGTCACACCAAACATTAATCTTCTGTATGCATTTCGTTCTTTATTTCTGACTGTCATTTCTGATTGTCACTACTGACTTTCATTTACGACTGTCCTTTCTGACTGTCATTTCTGATTGTCATTTCTGATTGTCATTTCTGACTTATTTCTGACTGTCATTTTTTATTGTTATTTCTGACTGTCATCTCTGACTGTCATTTCTGATTGTTATTTCTGATTGTCATTTCTGTCATTTCTGATTGTCATTTCTGATTGTCATTTGACTGCATTACAAGCTTGGCACTGCTGGCCCTTTGAAAACACTTGTGCTGGTGACACCTAATCAACCATCACCACCAATATCACCAACATTATCAACCCTCACCTCCACCCCCACCATCAAAACAGCCACTGCCACCACCAGCATCGTCACCATCATCATCATCACCCTCACCTCCACCCCCACCATCACCACAGCCACTGCCACCACCAGCATCATCACCATCATCATCATTACCCTCACCTCCACCCCCACCATCACCACAGCCACTGCCACCACCAGCATCATCACCATCATCATCATTACCCTCACCTCCACCCCCACCATCACCACAGCCACTGCCACCACCAGCATCGTCACCATCATCATCATCACCCTCACCTCCACCCCCACCATCACCACAGCCACTGCCACCACCAGCATCGTCACCATCATCATCATCACCCTCACCTCCACCCCCACCATCATCACAGCCACTGCCACCACCAGCATCATCACCATCATCATCATTACCCTCACCTCCACCCCCACCATCACCATCACTCACCACAGACAATGTTTACCACCCACCTTCCCCTCCCTAGCACCTTCCCATAACTCATACATAAACTCATTGCCTCCCGATTATCAAAGAGGACGAAGAGGAGGAGCAGGAGGAGAAGGAGGAAGAGGAAAAAGAGGAGAGGGGAGTAGGGAGCAAACCACCGATTGAATGGCATTCTTATTATTCTCTAAATAACATTTCACCATTGTGTTTCATCGATACTAGGGCCGTCAAGCGAGCGAGCTCAGGCCCTGACGAAGCAGTTGTCTCAGCCACGCAGCCAGCAGGGAAGCACTTCCTCGCAGATAAGGACTTAATTCATAGCCCATGAAATGACTTTTACGCCCAGAGTAGCGCTGTGGGAAACGAGTCTTTCTGACCTGCATAATAAGCAAGAGCTAGCCAGCGAGCCTATAAACAAACTCTGTGGGGAACGAATCTCTCTCTGTCCTGCATAATAAATAAGGGCTAACCACCGAGCCTTTAGACAGTTTCTGTGGGAAACGAATCTCTCTCTGGCCTGCATAATAAACAAAGGCTAGCCAGCGAGCCTGTAAACAAACTATGTGGGAAACGAGTCTCTCTCTGACCTGCATAAGCAACAAGGGCTAGCCAGTGAGCCTGTAAACAGACACTCTGCTGAGAATTCTAGGCTCTGGGTGAACTATTACTGCCACCATGAGCGAAAGATTTCTAGGGATTATGTGTCTGTCTGTTAAATATTTATTTTTCTGGAAATACTGAGAAAAAAAAGAAGAAGAAACAGCAACAACAACTACAACAACACCAACAAGAGGAAGAGGACAGACAGAAGAAGAGAGAGGGAAAGGAGAGAGAGAGAGAGAGATAGAGAGAGAGAGAGAGAGAGAGAGAGAGTATGAGTGTCTTTCACTCGTTGTTGTATGTTAAGACAGCTGCTCCTAGAGTGTAAGTGTCTCATAACATTGCAACAATAATTGTTTACGTTGATTGTCTGGTGTTTTGTGTACTGTTGTTCCCTGTGTGAGTTGCTGCGTCAAGTAAACTCTTGGAAAAAGAGGAGGAGGAAATAACAGAACAACGTCAGTAGTTGGAATTAAAAAGAGAGAGAGCAAACAAGAACAATGGCAACTCAAACAGGAGTTAAATAAAGAATAATAATAGAACAACAACAGCAGTAAAGGGGTGAGAGAGAGAGAGAGAGAGAGAGAGAGATAGATAGAGAGAGAGAGAGAGAGAGAGAGAGAGAGAGAGAGAGAGAGAGAGAGAGGGACACAGACAGACAGACAGAAAACGAATGTATACATACATAAGAAAGTGACCAGCACAATCACTTCCTAACCCAACAAACTTGAGAATCTGTTTTCTAAGAAGCACAAACATTGCAGTACACAAGCCATACCAGGAGTCTACCAGATACCATGCAAAGATCGTAACCAAGTATACACGGGAGAAACAGACGGAACACTATCCACAAGGATCACTGAACACCAGAGAGCCATATCTTACGCACATGATAATACAGCCGTTATCAACATGTCAGCATCAACAATCACAAAATTCACTGGGAAGCCCAAGCCACCATCAGACACAAACCACACTGTAGCTACAAAAACAACATCATAGAATCTGCCCTCACAGCTACCACTCAATTTGAACATCTCACAAGGACAGTGGAAACTAGACGATATATCAAAACTCTGCCTCAAGACGTGCATACCAGCTGCCAACCTGACACCAAACGCCATCACAAGAACAGAAATCACAGTACGGAATTCCTACCCAATTTTTTAGATTCTCTACACGACATGTCATCTTACTCCCTCCTTGACCTGTGCGCCCAGGCACTCACCTGACACTCACTACTCCCAGGCACTCACCTGACACTCACTACTCCCAGGCACTCACCTGACACTCACCAGCATGGCGAAAGGTTCAACTTTTCCTATAAATTTAGTTTCTTCTTTCAATCAACCTCCTGCGTTTCTGTCCATAAGGGGGGGTTATAAATGAACATTGACTAGTGTTCAGTATACTTTACTTATTCATATATATATATGAGGGAAGGAACCCCAGGAGTCGAGAACAACCCAGGGAGAGAGAACAACCCAGGGAAGAGAGAACAACCCAGGGGAGAGAGAACAACCCAGGGGAGAGAGAACAACCCAGGAGTCGAGAACAACCCAGGGAAGAGAGAACAACCCAGGGAAGAGAGAAAAACCCAAGGGAGAGAGAACAACCCAGTAAAGAGAGAACAACCCAGGGAAGAGAGAACAACCCAGGGGAGAGAGAACAACCCAGGGAAGAGAGAACAACCCAAAGAAGAGAGAACAACCCAGGGGAGAGAGAACAACCCAGGGGAGAGAGATCAACCCATGGGAGAGAGAACAACCCAGGAAAGAGAGAACAACCCAGGGGAAAGAGACCAACCCATGAGAGAGAGAACAACCCAGGGGAGAGAGATCAACCCAGGGAAGAGAGATCAAACCAGGGGAGAGAGAACAACCCAGGGGAGAGAGATCAACCTAGGGAGAGAATCACCCAGAGGAGAGAATCAACCCAGGGAAGAGAATCAACCCAGAGGAAGAGATCAACCCAGGGAAGAGAGATCAAACCAGGGAGAGAGAACAACCCAGGGGAGAGAGATCAACCCAGGGGAGAGAGATCAACCCAGGGGAGAGAGATCAACGCAGGGAAGAGAGATCAACCCAGGAAAGAGAGATCAACCCAGGGAAGAGAGATCAACCCAGGGAAGAGAGATCAACCCAGGGAAGAGATATCAAACCAGGGGAGAGAGAACAACCCAGGGGAGAGAGATCAACCTAGGGGAGAGAGATCAACCCAGGGAAGAGAGAACAACCCAGGGGAGAGAGATCAACCAAGGGAAGCGAGATCAAATCAGGAGAGAGAACAACCCAGGAGAGAGATCAACCAGGGAGAGATCACCCAGGGAGAGAACAACCCAGGGGAGAAAGATCAACCCAGGAAGAGAGATCAAACCAGGAAGAGATCAGCCCAGGGAAGAGATCAACCCAGGGAGAGAGATCAACCCAGGGAGAGGATCAACCCAGGAGAGAGATCAACACAGGGAAGAGAATCAACACAGGAAGAGAGATCAACCCAGGAGAGAGAACAACCCAGGGAGAGAGAACAACCAGGGAGAGAGAACAACCCAGGAAGAGAGACAACCCAGGGAAAGAGACCAACCCAGGAGAGAGAACAACCCAGGGAGAGAGATCAACCAGGAAGAGAGATCAAACCAGGGAGAGAGAACAACCCAGGAGAGATCAACCCAGGGAGAGAGATCAACCCAGGAGAGAGATCAACCAAGGGAAGAGAGATCAACCCAGGGAAGAGATCAAACCAAGAGAGAGAACAACCCAGGGAGAGAGATCAACCCAGGGAGAGAGATCAACCCAAGGGAGAGAGATCAACGCAGGGAAGAGAGATCAACCCAGGGAAGAGAGATCAACCCAGGGAAGAGAGATCAACCCAGGGGAGAGAGATCAACCCAGGGGAGAGAGATCAACCCAGGGGAGAGAGATCAATCCAGGGAAGAGAGATCAACACAGGGAAGAGAGATCAACCCAGGGGAGAGAGATCAACCCAGGGGAGAGAGATCAACCCAGGGAAGAGAGATCAAACCAGGGGAGAGAGAACAACCCAGGGGAGAGAGATCAACCCAGGGGAGAGAGACCAACCCAGGGGAGAGAGAACAACCCAGGGGAGAGAGATCAACCCAGGGAAGAGAGATCAAACCAGGGGAGAGAACAACCCAGGGAAGAGAATCAACACAGGGAAGAGATCAACCCAGGGAGAGAGATCAACCCAGGGAGAGAGATCAACCCAGGGAAGAGAGATCAAACCAGGAGAGAGAACAACCCAGGGGAGAGAGATCAACCCAGGGAGAGAGAACAACCCAGGGAAGAGAGAACAACCCAGGGGAGAGAGATCAACCCAGGGGAGAGAGATCAACCCAGGGAAGAGAGATCAACCCAGGGAAGAGAGATCAACCCAGGGAGAGAGATCAACCCAGGGAAGAGAGATCAACCCAGGGGAGAGAGAACAACCCAGGGGAGAGAGATCAACCCAGGGGAGAGAGAACAACCCAGGGGAGAGAGAACAACCCAAGGAAGAGAGAACAACCCAGGGGAGAGAACAACCAGGGAGAGAACAACCAAAGGAGAGAGAACAACCTAGGGAGAGAGACAACCCAAGGAGAGAGAACAACCCAGGGGAGAGAGACCAACCCAGGGGAGAGAGAACAACCCAGGGGAGAGAGATCAACCCAGGGGAGAGAGAACTTAGCTTGCTTCTCTCTGGACAAACTTTTCTGTCTCTCAGAAGTTGAAATGAAGGAAAATCGTTTTCTGATTGTGAAGCAACCTGAGAAGGAGGAGGAGGGAAGGAGGAGGAGGAGGAGGGAAGGAGGAAGGAGGGAAGGAGGAGAGGGAGGAGAGGAGGAAGGAGGAGGAGAGGAAGGAAGGAGGAAGGAGGGAGTGAGGAAGGAGGAGGAAGGAGAGGAGGAGGGAAGGAGGAGGAAGAAGGGAGGGAGGAAGGAGGGAGGAGGGAAAGGAGGGAAGGAAGGGAGGAGGAAGAGGGAAGGAGGAGGGAGGGAAGGAGGAGAGGAAGGAGGAGTGAAGGAGGGAGGGAGGGAAGGAGGGAGGAGGAAGGAGGAAGGAGAGGAGAGGAGGGAGGGAGGGAAGGAGGGAAGGAGGGAAGGAGGGAGTGAGGGAAGGAGGGAGTGAAGGAGGGAGGAGGGAAGGAGGAGGAAGGAGGGAGGGGAGGAAGGAGGGAGGGAGGGAAGGAGGGAGGAGAGGAGGAGGGATGGAGAGGAGGGAAGGAGGGAGTGAAGGAGGAGGAGGAAGGAGGGAGAGAGGAAGGAGGGAGGGAAGGAGGGAGGGAGGAAGGAGGGAGGAAGGAGGGAGGGAGGGAAGGAGGGAGAGAGGAAGGAGGGAGGGAAGGAGGGAGGGAGGGAAGGAGGGAGGGAAGGAGGGAGGGAGGGAAGGAGGTAGGGAGGGAAGGAGGAGAGAGGGAAGGAGGGAGGGAGGGAAGGAGGGAGAGAGGGAAGGAGAGAGAGAGAGAGAGAGAGAGAGAGATTGACCCAGTGGATTGGGAAGGATAAAATGAGGAGGAATAGAGGAGGAGGATGGAGGGGAGACTCATTACCCAGTGGGATACATTCACTAAAGGGGGAGGGGAAGACGAGAGAGGGAAGGAGGGAGGGGGGGACGAGGATGGTAGTGGTGGGGGGAGAGAATTGTTGGAGCTAGCCGGAGGGGGAGACAAGAGGGGTGAAGGAGGGGAGAGAGAGAGGCAAGTGGAGAGAAGGGGGAAGGGGAAGGGGAAGGGGAGGGTGAACGGGAGGGGGAGGCTGAGCCTTATTTCCATTTTAATAGCTTCATCCCCCGCCCCTGGCGGCTCCCGGTCAACTCGCCAATTTCCTATTGCGAGTTTCGAGATTTCATTTGGCGAGCTGATAAGCAACCGCCACCTTTGCTTATATTTGGCGAAACTGGAAATTTTAGGAGCCGCCGGAGAGTTTGCCATCGAGTTGGCGAACCTCGCGAAATTTTAAAGTCAGGAAAAACAAGGACGTAAATTATAGTATTGTATTTGGGTGAATTCCATCGCGAATTGTAAAGTAACATGGAATTAACGCGGCGTTATATTATGAGTATGTGATTTAGGAATTGCAATTATGCAACACACAGAACATATACACCACATTATATATATATAATATATATCATATTATTATATATATATATACATATCATATAATAAAACTATATAATTATATATATATATAATATATATAATTTATATATAATATAATAAATATATATAGAGAGAAAGAAAAAAAAAGAAGAGAGAGAGAGAGTAGTTGACATCCTTGGGATAAAATTTGACTCCAAACTGACCATGAAGAACCACATAGTAAATCTTGCAAACAAGGCAGCCAGGAAGCTTACAGCACTTCGCCGTATCTCGCATCTGCTTGACAGTAGGGGTTGCAAGATTCTGTATGAGGCACAAGTACGCTCACACCTTGAGTATGCTCTACTTTCTTGGTTTGCCTGCCCCCCTCCCTCTCATCTGTGACTGCTTGACAGAGTAGAGAACAGAGCAAGACGTCTCATCTCTCGCCTGGACCCATCCTGGACAGATCTGTCATTTCAGCAGAGCCTTCAACACTGGAGGGTTGTGGGTGGCCTTACTGTTATGTACAAGACCAACATTGTCAAAGTACCACACTTGGCTCCACTTCGAGGACAGCGAGAAGCAAGCTTTCTATACCACAAGACGGGCAGCCAGCAGCAACTTCACTCTGGCTGTAACCTTCTCCAGAACATCACTTCATCTGAGATCATTTATCCCCAGGATGACTCGAGTCTGGAACACATTCGTACACCATTATGATGTCAACGAGATCAAGTCAGTTGATCAAATGAAAATGCTGGCCTATAGATGGCTCACAGCTGGCCCACAGATGGTTCCAACTTCATCCTGTTCCCTACTTGTATGTTTCATAACGATAAAAATGCTTTCAAATCAGCTGATGTAGGTAACAGCTCTTAGCTTGTCAATAAAGTTAGGAATTCTTAACTTGTAAATAACTTGTCAATAAAGCTAGGGATCCTTAAACCTAACCTTGTCAAACCCTATCTGTGTAAAAGAGAGAGAGAGAGAGAGAGAGAGAGAGAGGGGGGGGGGGGAGGGAAGGGAGGTTTTTAGCTGCCTCGAAACTTTAATTCTTCCTGTGAAAGACGAATTAAAATATTTTGCAATTCTTAACATCCAAGAGCGAAGCTACGTGGAAGGTTGCTGCTAGCAGGAGCAGCAGCAGGAGCAGTATCAGGAGCAGTAGGAGCAGCAGCAGGAGCAGTAGGAGCAGCATCAGGAGCAGTAGGAGCAGAAGCAGGAGCAGTAGGTGCAGAAGGAGCAGTGGAAGCAGAAGCAGGAGCAGTTGGAGCAGCAGGTGCAGCAGCAGGAGCAGTAGGAGCAGCAGCAGGAGCATCAGGTGCAGCAAGAGCAACAGATGCAGCAGGAGCAGCAGCAGGAGCAGAAGGAGAAGCAGGAGCAGGAGCAGGAGTAGTAGGAGCATCAGGTGCAGCAGGATCAGCAGAATCAACAGGAACAGCAGGTGCAGCAGGAACAGCAGGTGCAGCAGGTGCAGCAGGTGCAGCAGGTGCAGCAGGTGCAGCAGGTGCAGCAGGAACACTAAGAGAAGGGGCAGCAAGAGTAGTAGAAGCAGCATCAGGAGCAGCAGGTGCAGCAGGTGCAGCAGGAGCAGCAGGAGCAACAGGAGCAGCAGGAGCAGAAGGTGCAGCAGGAGCAGCAGGACCACCAGCAGCAGGACCAGCAGCAGCAGGACGAGTGCACAGCAGGGTAGCAGCAGGTGCAGCAGGACGCAGCAGCAGCATGCAGCAGGGACATGCAGCAGCAGGCAGAGGCAGCAGAGCAGAGCAGCAGTGCCAGCAGCAGCAGCAGACAGCAGGCAGCGAAGCAGAGGACCAGCAGCAGCAGGACCAGCAGAAGCAGGACTCAGCAGGACGCAGCAGGACGGCAGCAGCAGGATCAGCAGCAGCAGGATCAGCAGCAGCAGGACCAGCAGCAGCAGGACCAGCAGCAGCAGGACAGCAGGAGCAGCAGGACCCAGCAGCAGGACCAGCAGCAGCAGGACCAGCAGAAGCAGGACCAGCAGCAGCAGGACCAGCAGAAGCAGGACTGGCAGCAGCAGGACCAGCAGCAGCAGGACCAGCAGAGCAGGACCAGCAGCAGGACCAGCAGCAGCAGGACCAGCAGCAGCAGGAACAGCAGCAGCAGGACCAGCAGCAGCAGGAGGTGGATGAGGAGGAGCAGGAGAGGAGTTAATGTGAAGGAGGAGGAGGAGGAAGAGGGAAAGAAGATGGTGGTGATGGTTGAGGCTAGGAGGACTCTGCTCTGAAGTGACACTGTGAAGTTATCACAGGTGTGGGTTTGAAACCGATCGGATGAGATGTTCTCAAGTTATGAAGAAAACCTTGTTAGAAAAAGAAAAATACCATCAACCAGACTAAAGTATCCTACCAGGGCTACCCACTTCAGGGTATCCCACCAGAGCTACCCACTTCAGGGTACCCCACCAGGGATACCCACTTCAAGGTATCCCACCACGGCTACCCACTTCAGGGTATCCCACAAAGGGCTACCCACTTCAGGGTATCCCACAAAGGGCTACCCACTTCAGGGTATCCCACAAAGGGCTACCCACTTCAGGGTAACCCACAAGGGCTATCCACTTCAGGGTATTCCACCAGGACTACCCACTTCAGGGTACCCCACCAGGGATACCCACTTCAAGGTATCCCACCAGGGCTACCCACTTCAGGGTATCCCACCAGGGCTACCCACTTCAGGGTAACCCACAAGGGCTATCCACTTATGGGTATCCCACCAGGGCTACCCACTTCAGGGTACCCCACCAGGGATAACCACTTCAGGGTAACCCACAAGGGCTATCCACTTCAGGGTATCCCACCAGGGCTACCCACTTCAAGGTATCCCACCAGGGATACCCACTTCAAGGTATCCCACCAGGGCTACCCACTTCAGGGTATCCCACCAGGGCTACCCACTTCAGGGTAACCCACAAGGGCTATCCACTTCAGGGTATCCCACCAGGGCTCCCCACTTCAGGGTACCCCACCAGGGATACCCACTTCAGGGTACCCCACCAGGATACCCATAGGTATCCCACCAGGATCCACTAGGTACCCACAGGGATACCCACTTCAGGGTACCCCACCAAGGATACCCACTTCAGGGTACCCCACCAGAGATACCCACTTCAGGGTACCTCACCAGGGATACCCACTTCAAGGTATCCCACCAGAGATACCCACTTCAGGGTATCCCACATGGGCTCAACACTTTAGGGTATCCCACCAGAGCTACCCACTTTAGGGTATCCCACCAGGGATACCCACTTCAGGGTATCCCACTAGGGATACCCACTTCATGTACCCCACCAGGGATACCCACTTCAGGGTACCCAACCAGGGATACCCACTTCAGGGTACCCCACCAGGGATACCCACTTCAGGGTATCCCACCAGGGATACCCACTTCAGGGTACCCCACCAGGGATACCCACTTCAGTGTATCCCACCATGGATACCCACTTCAGGGTATCCCACCAGGGATACCCACTTCAGGGTATCCCACCCGGGATACCCACTTCAGGGTATCCCACCAGGGATACCCACTTCAGGGTATCCCACCAGGGATACCCACTTCAGGGTATCCCACCAGTGATACTCACTTCAGGGTATCCCACCAGGGATACCCACTTCAGGGTACTCCACCAGGGATACCCACTTCAGGGTATCCCACCAGGGATACCCACTTCAGGGTATCCCACTAGGGATACCCACTTCAGGGTATCCCACCAGGGATACCCACTTCAGAGTATCCCACCAGGGATATCCACTTCAGGGTACTCCACCAGGGATACTCACTTCAGAGTATCCCACCAGGGATACCCACTTCAGGGTATCCCACCAGGGATACCCACTTCAGGGTACCCCACCAGGGATACCCACTTCAGGGTATCCCACCAGGTATACCCACTTCAGGGTATCCCACCAGGGATACCCACTTCAGGGTATCCCACAAGGGATACCCACTTCAGGGTACCCCACCAGGGATAACCACTTCAGGGTATCCCACCAGGGATACCCACTTCAGGGTATCCCACAAGGGATACCCACTTCAGGGTACCTCACCAGGGATAACCACTTCAGGGTATCCCACCAGGGATACCCACTTCAGGTATCCCACCAGGGCTACCCACTTCAGGGTATTCCACCAGGGATACCCACTTCAGGGTACCATACCAGGGATACCCGCTTCAGGGTACCCCACCAGGGATACCCACTTCAGGGTATCCCACCAGGGTTACCCACTTCAGGGTATCCCACCAGGGATACCCACTTCAGGGTATCCCACAAGGGATACCCACTTCAGGGTATCCCACCAGGGATACCCACTTCAGGGTATCCCACCAGGGATACCCACATGGCACTGGTGGTATCCAAATCATCAAAAATTGTCCAGAAAATATTTTTTTTTGCTTTTCATTTCCTTCTGAGTTTATCATTATACTTATAATGATAAATATATTTGTCATTGTGGTCATTAATTCATATAAACTGTTATATAAATGGTAGAGGGAATAGACTGATAGATGAATGAATGGATAGATGGAGTGGGAAGAGAGGACAATGGAGTGATGATAGAGGGATGACGCGAGACAAGGGAATTAGTGAAGGGATGGTGTGAGCCATTGATTGATGGAGTCCCCCATCCTGTCAGCAGCTTCAGCGGTGTCAGCTGAGTCTGAGTGTCAGCAGTGTCTGAGTGTCAGCAGTGTCAGCGGTGTCAACAGTGTCTAAGTGTCAGCTGTGTCAGCAGAGTCTGAGTGTCAGCA
>WNWK01015400.1:0-17500 GCA_009830355.1 Cherax destructor | reverse complement strand
GAAATATTACTTATAATCGTTCAATAATGAAAGGTTAAATTACAAAATGTTTGATGTTTTAACAAGTTAATGTTTTAACTTGTTAATATTTTAACAGTTAATGGTTTAACAGGTTAATGTTTTAGCTTGTTAGATATGGTCTCGCTGGAGCCACAGAGTAATCAACTTAATAACACTCATCTGAGTTTGCCACCAGCGCTGTTCCGTGGCTGTGTTAGTACCGCTAGTCTGCTGTTCCGTGGCTGTGTTAGTACCGCTAGTCTGTTGTTCCGTGGCTGTGTTAGTACCGCTAGTCTGCTGTTCCGTGGCTGTGTTAGTACCGCTAGTCTGCTGTTCCGTGGCTGTGTTAGTACCGCTAGTCTGCTGTTCCGTGGCTGTGTTAGTACCGCTAGTCTGCTGTTCCGTGGCTGTGTTAGTACCGCTAGTCTGCTGTTCCGTGGCTGTGTTAGTACCGCTAGTCTGCTGTTCCGTGGCTGTGTTAGTACCGCTAGTCTGCTGTTCCGTGGCTGTGTTAGTATCTCTAGTCTGCTGTTCCGTGGCTGTGGTTAGTACCGCTAGGTTGCTGTTCCGTGGCTGTGTTAGTATCGCTAGTCTGCTGTTCCGTGGCTGTGGTTAGTACCGCTAGGTTGCTGTTCCGTGGCTGTGGTTAGTACCGCCAGTCTGCTGTTCCGTGGCTGTGGTTAGTACCGCCAGTCTGCTGTTCCGTGGCTGTGGTTAGTATCGCTAGTCTGATGTTCCGTGGCTGTGGTTAGTACCGCTAGTCTGCTGTTCCGTGGCTATGGTTAGTATCGCTAGTCTGCTCTTCCGTGGCTGTGGTTAGTACCGCCAGTCTGCTCTTCCGTGGCTGTGGTTAGTACCGCCAGTCTGCTGTTCCGTTGCTGTGGTTAGTATCGCTAGTCTGCTGTTCCGTGGCTGTGGTTAGTACCGCTAGTCTGCTGTTCCGTGGCTGTGGTTAGTACCGCTAGTCTGCTGTTCCGTGGCTATGGTTAGTATCGCTAGTCTGATGTTCCGTGGCTGTGTTAGTACCGCTAGTCTGCTGTTCCGTGGCTGTGGTTAGTACCGCCAGTCTGCTGTTCCGTGGCTGTGGTTAGTACCGCCAGTCTGCTGTTCCGTGGCTGTGGTTAGTATCGCTAGTCTGCTGTTCCGTGGCTGTGGTTAGTACCGCTAGTCTGCTGTTCCGTGGCTGTGGTTAGTACCGCTAGTCTGCTGTTCCGTGGCTATGGTTAGTACCGCTAGTCTGCTGTTCCGTGGCTATGGTTAGTACCGCTAGTCTGCTGTTCCGTGGCTGTGGTTAGTACCGCCAGTCTGCTGTTCCGTGGCTATGGTTAGTATCGCTAGTCTGCTGTTCCGTGGCTGTGGTTAGTATCGCTAGTCTGATGTTCCGTGGCTATGGTTAGTACCGCCAGTCTGCTGTTCCGTGGCTGTGGTTAGTATCGCTAGTCTGATGTTCCGTGGCTGTGGTTAGTACCGCTAGTCTGCTGTTCCGTGGCTGTGGTTAGTATCGCTAGTCTGCTGTTCCGTGGCTGTGGTTAGTACCGCCAGTCTGCTGTTCCGTGGCTGTGGTTAGTATCGCTAGTCTGCTGTTCCGTGGTTTGGTTAGTACCGCTAGTCTGCTGTTCCGTGGCTGTGGTTAGTACCGCCAGTCTGCTGTTCCGTGGCTGTGGTTAGTACCGCCAGTCTGCTGTTCCGTGGCTGTGGTTAGTATCGCTAGTCTGCTGTTCCGTGGATGTGGTTAGTACCGCTAGGTTGCTGTTCCGTGGCTGTGGTTAGTACCGCCAGTCTGCTGTTCCGTGGCTGTGGTTAGTATCGCTAGGTTGCTGTTCCGTGGCTGTGGTTAGTACCGCCAGTCTGCTGTTGTGTGGCTGTGGTTAGTACCGCTAGTCTGCTGTTCCGTGGCTGTGGTTAGTACCGCTAGTCTGCTGTTCCGTGGCTGTGGTTAGTACCGCCAGTCTGCTGTTCCGTGGCTGTGGTTAGTACCGCCAGTCTGCTGTTCCGTGGCTGTGGTTAGTACCGCCAGTCTGCTGTTCCGTGGCTGTGGTTAGTACCGCCAGGTTGCTGTTCCGTGGCTATGGTTAGTACCGCCAGTCTGCTGTTCCGTGGCTGTGGTTAGTACCGCTAGTCTGCTGTTCCGTGGCTGTGGTTAGTACCGCCAGTCTGCTGTTCCGTGGCTGTGGTTAGTACCGCTAGTCTGCTGTTCCGTGGCTGTGGTTAGTACCGCCAGTCTGCTGTTCCGTGGCTGTGGTTAGTACCGCCAGGTTGCTGTTCCGTGGCTATGGTTAGTACCGCCAGTCTGCTGTTCCGTGGCTGTGGTTAGTACCGCTAGTTTGCTGTTCCGTGGCTGTGGTTAGTACCGCCAGTCTGCTGTTCCGTGGCTGTGGATAGTACCGCTAGTCTGCTGTTCCGTGGCTGTGGTTAGTACCGCCAGTCTGCTGTTCCGTGGCTGTGGTTAGTACCGCTAGTCTGCTGTTCCGTGGCTGTGGTTAGAGCAGTTAGTGTGTTCCGTGATCCTCGCGGAACACCGCTTGTCACTTTCTCTTCCATTCTGGTGTTACTTGCTTCACTCTGCCATCCAGTTGCTCCCTGACTCCCTGGAACACGCTACCTCTTATCCTTGCCTGCTACTCTAGTTTCTGTACTAACCTGACTGACGAAATCGTAATAACGATTGCAAACGAACCTCGGCACAGGTGGGGGATCGAACCCATGGCAAGTGGTTAACGCACTGGCTTCAGGATCACACTCACCAAGGTTCAAACGTCAACCTTTCCATGGATTTTGGTAGTGCATCTACTGCTTGCCTGCAGTCCAGGAAGATGCAGTCCACCCAGGATTGTCTTTCTTTTATCTCTCGAAGTCTCTCACAGAACTCCAGCCAATTTGTAAGACAGGATTGTTGAGTGGGAGTTGAACCTGCCTAGCATGGGCCAGTAAGACAGTAATTCGTTCCCCATCCATAAATCCAGGTTTGTTTCCTGTGGAGAATTTCTTTACCTTTTGGAATAATTTAATGTTAGAGAATAAAATGTCTCAATACCATGATTGGAACATTGACTAGACACACACACACACACGAAGGTAAGAGAGCCAGTGTGTATACCAGAGGAGGAGAGGGAGGGGAACTGTCCCGTCCCCCCGTGCCCTGCCTCACTCAACCAGTCCCCCTGCCCTGCCTCACTCAACCAGTCCCCCTGCCCTGCCCTGCCCTGCACTGCCCTGCCTCACTCAACCAGTCCCCCTGCCCTGCCCTGCCTCACTCAACCAGTCCCCCTGCCCTGCCCTGCCCTGCCTCACTCAACCGGGCTCCCTCGTCCCTTTAAAGTCACCTTCCCCTGCCGTGCCTTAATCAGTCACCCCTCACCCCTTAAAGTCACCCCCTGCCGTGCCTCGCTGAACCAATCCCTCTCACCCCCTTAAACTCACCCCCTGCCGTGCCTCGCTCAACCGCCTCCACCAGCGGTTATTATCGGTTTAACAGGAAAATCGGAAACCGAACGCATAAAGCAGGGTGTTTCTCTGTGTCTAGTGGGGGAGGGAGGGGAGGGGGGAGGGGAGGGAAGGAGGGAAGGAGGAGGGAGGGAGGGAGGGAAGGGGAGGGGAGGGGAGGGAGGGAGGGAGGGAGGGGAAGGAGGAGGAGGGAGGGGGTGGGGTGGGGAGGGTTGGGAGGGAGGGAGGGAGGAGGAAAGGGAGGGGAGGGGAGGGGTGGTGAGGAGGGAGGGGGAGGGGTGGGGAGGGGTGGGGAGGGGAGGGAGGGGAGAGGAAAGGGAGGGAGGGAGGGGAGGAGGGAGGGGAAAAGGGGAGGTGAGGGGTGGGGTGGGGAGGGGTGGGGAGGAGAGGGAGGGGAGAGGAAAGGGAGGGGAGGGGTGGTGAGGGGAGGGAGGGAGGGGAGGAGTGGGGAGGGAGGGGAGGGGAGAGGAAACGGAGGGGGGAGGGAGGGGAGGGGATATGGGCAAGGAGAGATAGGTATTGTGAATTGGGGAGGGAAGGGTAAAGATAGGAAGGGGAAAAGGAAGAATGATGTGTGTGAGAGGGAACAGTGAGAGAGGGGAGGGTGTTAGGTGAGGAAAAGTTAAATAGAGAGGAAGAGGAGGGAAGGAGTGAAGGAGGGAGAAGAATGAAAAAGAATGGGAGGAGAGAGAAAGAGAAATAAAGTGAAAAAAGATAAGAGAGAAAATATATATATATATATATATATATATATATATATATATATATATATATATATATATATATATATATATATATATATATATATATATATATATATATATAAAAAGAGAGAGAGAGAGAGAGAGAGAGAGAGAGAGAGAGAGAGAGAGAGAGAGAGAGAGAGAGAAAAATGTGTTTAGTGTGTGTGTTAGTTAGTTACCATTTTGTCCTAGGTACATGTCGATTAGACACTAGGCCTGTTGTAAATGTGTGTGTGTGTAAGGAAACACTTCGAAATGTTTCCGCCGCGCCGGGAATTGAACCCGGGCCCTCCGTGCGTGAACCGAGAGCTTTAGCCACCAGGCCACCGGCGCGTGTGTGTACTCACCTAGTTGTGGTTGCAGGGGTCGAGTCATAGCTCCTGGCCCCGCCTCTTCACTGGCCGCGACTGGGTCACTCTCCCTGCGCGTGTGTGTGTGTACTCACCTATTTGTGATTGCAGGGGTCGAGTCATAGCTCCTGGTGTGTGTGTGTGTGTATTAGTTGCCATTTTGTCATGTGGGTGTGTGTACTCACCTAGTTGTACTCACCTAGTTGTGATTGAAAGGGTCGAGTCATAGCTCCAGGCCCTGCCTCTTCACTGGCCGCTACTGGGTCACTCTCCCTGCGCCATGAGCTTTATCATACCTCTTCTTAAAGCTATGTATGGAACCTGCCTCCACTACTTCGCTTCCCAAGCTATTCCACTTCCCGACCACTCTGTGACTGAAGAAATACTTCCTAACATCTCTGTGATTCATCTGAGTCTTCAACTTCCAACTGTGTCCCCTTGTTGCTGTGTCCCATCTCTGGAACATTCTGTCTCTGTCCACCTTGTCAATTCCTCTCAGTATCTTATATGTTGTTATCATGTCCCCCCTATCTCTCCTGTCCTCCAGTGTCGTCAGGTCGATTTCCCTTAACCTCTCCTCGTAGGACATACCCCTTAGCTCCGGGACTAGTCTTGTTGCAAACCTTTGCACTTTCTCTAGCTTCTTTACGTGCTTGGCTAGGTGTGGGTTCCAAACTGGTGCTGCATACTCCAGTATGGGCCTAACGTACACAGTGTACAATGTCCTGTTCTTAGGTTTGCTAGGCGCCCATATGCTGCAGCAGTTATTTGGTTGATGTGCGCCTCAGGAGATGTGCCTGGTGTTATACTCACCCCAAGGTCTTTTTCCTTGATTGAGGTTTGTAGTTTCTGGCCCCTAGACTGTACTCCGTCTGCGGTCTTCTTTGCCCTTCCCCAATCTTCATGACTTTGCACTTGGTGGGGTTGAACTCCAGGAGCCAATTGCTGGACCAGGCTTGTAGCCTGTCCAGATCCCTTTGTAGTTCTGCCTGGTCCTCGTCCGATTGAATTCTTCTCATCAACTTCACATCATCTGCAAACAGGGACACTTCGGAGTCTATTCCTTCCGTCATGTCGTTCACAAATACCAGAAACAGCACCGGTTCTAGGACTGACCCCTGTGGAACCCCACTCGTCACCGGCGCCCACTCTGACACCTCGCCACGTACCATGACTCGCTGTTGTCTTCCTGACAGGTATTCCCTGATCCATTGTAGTGCCTTCCCTGTTATCCCTGCCTGGTCCTCCAGCTTCTGCACTAATCTCTTGTGTGGGACTGTGTCAAACGCCTTCTTACAGTCCAAGAATATGCAATCTACCCACCCCTCTCTCTCTTGTCTTACTGCTGTCACCCTGTCATAGAACTCCAGTAGGTTTGTGACACAGGATTTCCCGTCCCTGAAATCGTGTTGGCCGTCGTTGATAAGCTCATTCCTTTCTAGGTGCTCCACCACTCTTCTCCTGACTATCTTCTCCATGACCTTGCATACTATACATGTCAGTGACACTGGCCTGTGTGTGTGTATGTGTGTGTGTGTGTGTGTGTGTGTGTGTGTGTGTGTGTGTGTGTGTGTACTCACCTAATTGTGGTTGCAGGGGTCGAGACTCAGCTCCTGGCCCCGCCTAGTGTGTGTGTGTGTGCGTGTGTGTGTGTATGTGTGTGTACTCACCCAGTTGTACTCACCCAGTTGTGGTTGCAGGGGTCGATTCATAGCTCCTGGCCCCGCCTCTTCACTGGCCGCTACTGGGTCACTCTCCCTGCGCCATGAGCTTTATCATACCTCTTCTTAAAGCTATGTATGAAACCTGCGTATGTGTGTGTGTGTGTGTGTGTGTGTGTGTGTGTGTGTGTGTGTGATTGAGTGTGTACTCACCTAATTGTGGCTGCAGGGGTCGATACTCAGCTCCTGGCCCCGCCTCTTCGCTGTCCGCTACTGGGTCTCTGCTCTCCCTGCTCCATGAGCTTTATCATACCTCGTCTTAAAACTATGTATGGTTCCTGCCTCCACTATATCTTTCTCTAGAGTATTCCACTTCCTGACTACTCTGTGGCTGAAGAAATGCTTCCTAACATCCCTTTGACTCATCTGAGTCTTCAGCTTCCAGTTGTGTCCCCTTGTTTCTGTGTTCCCTCTCTGGAATATCCTGTCACTGTTTACCTTGTCAATTCCCCGCAGTATTTTGTATGTCGTTATCATGTCTCCTCTGACCCTTCTTTCCTCCAGTGTGTGTGTGTGTATGTAGTGTGTTTGTGTGTGTATGTAGTGTGTGTGTGTGTAGTGTGTGTGTGTAGTTAACCAGCACTAATTACATCACTAAGTTTACTTTAAGTCCGCCTCTTAACTTTCTCTGGGCTAACTTGATCAGGATCCCTCGTATGTTTTTGTGAAGCTGCGCATCATTATTTTTGTCAGCCAGTAAGTCATTCTTTACTGTTCCCCCCTCCCCTTCCCTCCATTTCCCTCCTTCCATCCCCTCTCTGACCACCTCAGGCTTCCACTTCTCCCTGACCACCCCAGGCTTCCTCTTCTCCCTGACCACCCCAGGCTGCCCCTTCTCCCTGACCACCCCAGGCTTCCCCTTCTCCCTGACCACCCCAGGCTTCCTCTTCTCCCTGACCACCCCAGGCTGCCCCTTCTCCCTGACCACCCCATGCTTCCTCTTCTCCCTGACCACCCCAGGCTGCCCCTTCTCCCTGACCACCCCAGGCTTCCCCTTCTCCCTGACCACCCCAAGCTTCCCTTCTCCCTGACCACCCCAGGCTTCCCCTTCTCCCTGACCACCCCAGGCTGCCCCTTCTCCCTGACCATCCCAGGCTTTCTCTTCTCCCTGACCACACGAGGCTTCCCTTCTCCCTGACCCCCAGGCTTCCCTTCTCCCTGACTACCCCAGGCTTCCCCTTCTCCCTGACTACCCCAGGCTTCCCTTCTCCTGACCACCCCAGGCTTCCCTTCTCCCTGACCACCCCAGGCTTCTCCTTCTCCCTGACCACTCCAACCTTCCCTTTCTCCCTGACCACCCCAGGCTTCCCTTCTCCCTGACCACCCCAGGCTGCCCCTTCTTCCTGACCACCCCAGACTGCCCCTTCTCCCTGACCACCCCAGACTTCCCCTTCTCCCTGACCACCGCAGACTGCCCCTTCTCCCTAACCACCCCAGGCTTCCCCTTCTCCCTGACCACCCAAGGCTGCCCCTTCTCCCTGACCATCCCAGGCTGCCCCTTCTCCATGACCACTCCAGGCTTCCCCTTCTCCATGACCACCCAAGGCTGCCCTTCTCCCTTACCATCCCAGGCTGCCCGTTCTCCCTGACCACCCCAGGCTTCTCCTTCTCCCTGACCACCCCAGGCTCCCCCTTCTCCCTGACCACCCCAGGCTGCCCCTTCTCCCTGACCACCCTAGGTTGTCTTCCCCTCTGACTGAATGTATGGGCAAGGGGAAAGCGACACTGAGAATTTTGTTCCCTTAGTTGGGGTGGAGAGGGAAGGATGAAAGGAGGAGAGGGAGGAAGAGGAGACATGAGTGGAAGAGGAGACACTGAAGCGGAGGAAGAGAAATGAGTAAACGAGGAGGAGGAGGGGGAGTAGAAAGAGTTGACGAACAGGACTTGAGTGAAAGAGGTGGGGAATAGAGAGAATATGACAATATATCTGAGTACACTGAAGTGTATGGCAGAGACAGGTAAGAGAAGGCCTGGAAGGCCACACTGACTATCCACTGCTGACTGGATTAAACACCATCGCGAATTTTCTAGGTGTGTGAATCAAGGATAGAGAATCAGAAGGCCCTCTCCCGACCCTCCAGCCACTGTAGGAAAGTAAACAGGTGGAATTGGGAGGAACTATACCATAACATTTTAGGAAAGATGGAGTTAGATGTAAGACACTGACTGCAACAATCTCTACTAAATTACAACTCTTTCTATCTGCAACTACTCTTGTTTCTCCACTGGCAAGGTGAGGTAGCGAGTATCCCAGGCAACATCTCGCTCCTTTCCTTCCTCACTATAAACTATTCCTTACACTTAATTTTAGTTGATTACTACCTTCCTTCATTTGTAAAATAATAAATTGGGTTGAATGTGTAATCTCGACTGATAGAATTATAGTGACCAGGTGGTACAGTTGCTCCATAACTATACTGACTTTATAGTGACCAGGTGGTACAGTTGCTCCATAACTATACTGACTTTATAGTGACCAGGTGGTACACTTGCTCCATAACTATACTGACTTTATAGTGACCAGGTGGTACAGTTGCTCCATAACTATACTGACTTTATAGTGACCAGGTGGTACAGTTGCTCCATAACTATACTGACTTTATAGTGACCAGGTGGTACAGTTGCTCCATAACTATACTGACTTTATAGTGACCAGGTGGTACAGTTGCTCCATAACTATACTGACTTTATAGTGACCAGGTGGTACACTTGCTCCATAACTATACTGAGTTTATAGTGACCAGGTGGTACAGTTGCTCCATCACTATACTGACTTTATAGTGACCAGGTGGTACACTTGCTCCATAACTATACTGACTTTATAGTGACCAGGTGGTACAGTTGCTCCATCACTATACTGACTTTATAGTGACCAGGTGGTACACTTGCTCCATAACTATACTGACTTTATAGTGACCAGGTGGTACAGTTGGTACATAACTACACTGACATTACAGTGACCAGGAGGAACAATTGTTCTACAACTACACTGACATTACAGTGACCAGGAGGAACAATTGTTCCACAACTACACTGACATTACAGTGACCAGGAGGAACAATTGTTCCACAACTACACTGACATTACAGTGACCAGGAGGAACAATTGTTCCACAACTACACTGACATTACAGTGACCAGGAGGAACAATTGTTCCACAACTACACTGACTTCTCAATTATAACATTTCTTGAACTTTTTTTGTGCTTCAGTTAATTAAATCTGTTGGCAAAATATTCCTTACATACGTTCATGTTGCTTCTTTTGTCTCGTAGTTTTATTCTTGCTGTGTGTGTGTGAAAGTGAATCAATAATAACAACCGGTATTTCTCAACAGACACATTCCCCTCTTACTCTTCCCTCATTATCTCCCCTCGAAGGCCTCCCCTTCCCTATTCAACTCTCTCTCTCTCTCTCTCTCTCTCTCTCTCTCTCTCTCTCTCTCTCTCTCTCTCTCTCTCTCTCTCTCTCTCTCTCTCTACTAGCTGAGGCATCCCATTCTAAGGTCAGTTAGACAAACTTTGGTTTCAGATCAAACAAAAACAATCGTCAGTATTTGACGAAAGATTCTCCTTCTTTGTTTACACAAGAACATAAGGAAGAAGGAGCACTGCAGAAGGCTTACTGGCCAAAGAGTTAATTCTCCAGCTTCGGCAGCAACTGGTCTAGAGAAGAGAGATCGCTCTCGTTTATTCTCTTGACCGTCGTGAGGGAAGTGCCAGTGAGGTGGCAGTTAGTGCCACTAGTACATGCAACTCATTAGTGCCGCTAGTACATGCAACTCATTAGTGCCACTAGTGGAAAAATAAACACATAAGCAGTATAATGTGATCCTTTATTGACAACGTTTCGCCCACGCAGTGGGCTTTATCGAGTCACATACAGATCTGTATGTGACTCGATAAAGCCCACTGCGTGGGCGAAACGTTGTCAATAAAGGATCACATTATACTGCTTATGTGTTTATTTTTCCATTGTGTCGGTATTTTATACCATTTATTTCCACAGTGCCGCTAGTACATGCAGCTCATTAGTGCCTCTAGTGCATGCAACTCATTAGTGCCTCTAGGTGTAATATTAAGAAGATAAATTATGTAATATCACAGTCACTAGCGAAATGATTATGAAACAGCTGGACCGACTGAAACAAAATAAATCGCCGGGTCCTGATGAGCTTTTTGCAAGGGTTCTTAAGGAATGCAAAATGGAACTCTGTGAACCAATATCTAACATTTTTAATTTATCTCTTCAAACAGGTGTAGTGTCTGATATGTGGAAGATGGCTAATGTAATTCCTATTTTTAAAGTAGGGGACAAGTCACTACCGTCAAACTACCGCCCAATAAGCCTGACCTCAATTGTAGGCAAATTACTAGAGTCAATTATAGCTGATATTATTAGAAGCCATCTAGATAACCATAATTTGATTAATGATACCCAGCATGGATTCACGAGGGGCCGTTCCTGCCTATCAAATTTATTAACCTTCTTCAGTAAAGCTTTTGAGGCTGTTGATCACGATAAAGAATTCGATATTGTTTATTTAGACTTTAGTAAGGCTTTTGATAGAGTACCGCACCAGAGACTGTTAAAGAAAGTGGCAGCTCATGGCATTGGGGGAAAAGTGCTGTCATGGATCGAGTCATGGCTCACCAATAGGAAGCAGAGAGTGTGCATAAATGGGGTTAAATCCGAATGGGGACTTGTAACAAGTGGTGTTCCACAGGGATCAGTCTTAGGCCCATTGTTATTTATAATATATATCAATGACCTTGATGAGGGAATTACTAGTGATATGAGCAAATTCGCCGACGACACGAAGATAGGTAGGATAATTGATTCAAACATAGATGTCATAGAACTTCAGGAAGATTTAGACAAACTTAATTCGTGGTCAGAAAAGTGGCAGATGCAGTTCAATGTAGATAAATGCAAGGTTCTGAAGCTCGGGAGTGTCCATAACCCAAGCACTTATAAGTTAAATAACGTAGAACTTAGCCATACAGATTGCGAGAAGGACTTGGGGTGATGGTAAGCAGCAACCTTAAACCAAGACAGCAATGCCTAAGCATACGTAATAAGGCAAATAGATTACTGGGATTTATATCAAGAAGTGTTAGCAACAGAAGTCCAGAGGTTATATTACAGCTTTATACATCATTAGTAAGGCCTCACCTAGATTACGCAGCTCAGTTCTGGTCTCCATATTACAGAATGGACATAAATTCGTTAGAAAACATTCAGCGTAGAATGACTAAATTAATACATAGCATTAGAAATCTTCCTTACGAAGAAAGATTGAAGACCCTAAAATTACATTCACTTGTAAGACGTAGAATGAGGGAGACATGATCGAGGTATACAAGTGGAAAATGGGTATTAACAAAGGGGATATAAATAAGGTCTTGAGGGTATCTCTCCAAGAGAGAACCCGCAATAATGGATTCAAGAAGTGTTAGCAACAGAAGTCCAGAGGTTATATTACAGCTTTATACATCATTAGTAAGGCCTCACCTAGATTACGCAGCTCAGTTCTGGTCTCCATATTACAGAATGGACATAAATTCGTTAGAAAACATTCAGCGTAGAATGACTAAATTAATACATAGCATTAGAAATCTTCCTTACGAAGAAAGATTGAAGACCTAAAATTACATTCACTTGTAAGACGTAGAATGAGGGAGACATGATCGAGGTATACAAGTGGAAAATGGGTATTAACAAAGGGGATATAAATAAGGTCTTGAGGATATCTCTCCAAGAGAGAACCCGCAATAATGGATTCAAGTTAGATAAGTTTAGATTTAGAAAGGATATAGGAAAGTATTGGTTTGGAAATAGGTAGTTGATGAGTGGAACAGTCTGCCTAGTAGGGTTATTGAAGCAAGGACCTTGGGTAGTTTCAAATTTAGGTTGGATAAATTCATGAGTGAGAGGGGTTGGATTTGAGTGGGACCCCGCATGAGTGGGTAGAATTGTCAAAGCTTATTTCTTGGGTATCTTTGAAAATTGGGTTGAGCAAATATTCTGTTAGTGGGATGGATTGTGAAGGACCTGCCTAGTATGGGCCAACAGGCCTGCTGCAGTGTTCCTCCTTTCTTATGTTCTTATATAGGAAAGTATTGGTTTGGAAATAGGGTAGTTGATGAGTGGAACAGTCTGCCAGTAGGGTTATTGAAGCTAGGACCTTGGGTAGTTTCAAATTTAGGTTGGATAAATTCATGAGTGAGAGGGGTTGGATTTGAAGTGGGACTCGCATGAGTGGGTAGAATTGTCAAAGATTATTTCTTGGGTAGCATTGAAATTTGGGTTGAGCAAATATTCTGTTAGTGGGACGGATTGTGAAGGACCTGCCTAGTATGGGCCAACAGGCCTGCTGCAGTGTTCCTCCTTTCTTATGTTCTTATGTTCTTATGTAGTACATGCAACTCATTAGTGCCGCTAGTACATGCAACTCATTAGTGCCGCTAGTACATAAGAACATAAGAACATAAGAACATAAGAAAGGAGGAACACTGCAGCAGGCCTGTTGGCCCATACTAGGCAGGTCCTTCACAATCCATCCCACTAACAGAATATTTGCTCAACCCAATTTTCAAAGCTACCCAAGAAATGCTTTGACAATTCTACCCACTCATGCCGAGTCCCACTCAAATCCAACCCTCTCACTCATAATTTATCCAACCTAAATTTGAAACTACCCAAGGTCCTAGCTTCAATAACCCTACTAGGCAGACTGTTCCACTCATCAACTACCTATTTCCAAACCAATACTTTCCTATATCCATTCTAAATCTAAACTTATCTAACTTGAATCCATTATTGCGGGTTCTCTCTTGGAGAGATATCCTCAAGACCTTATTTATATCCCCTTTGTTAATACCCATTTTTCCACTTGTATACCTCGATCATGTCTCCCTCATTCTACGTCTTACAAGTGAATGTAATTTTAGGGTCTTCAATCTTTCTTCGTAAGGAAGATTTCTAATGCTATGTATTAATTTAGTCATTCTACGCTGAATGTTTTCTAACGAATTTATGTCCATTCTGTAATATGGAGACCAGAACTGAGCTGCGTAATCTAGGTGAGGCCTTACTAATGATGTATAAAGCTGTAATATAACCTCTGGACTTCTGTTGCTAACACTTCTTGATATAAATCCCAGTAATCTATTTGCCTTATTACGTACGCTTAGGCATTGCTGTCTTGGTTTAAGGTTGCTGCTTACCATCACCCCAAGTCCTTCTCGCAATCTGTATGGCTAAGTTCTACGTTATTTAACTTATAAGTGCTTGGGTTATGGACACTCCCGAGCTTCAGAACCTTGCATTTATCTACATTGAACTGCATCTGCCACTTTTCTGACCACGAATTAAGTTTGTCTAAATCTTCCTGAAGTTCTATGACATCTATGTTTGAATCAATTATCCTACCTATCTTCGTGTCGTCGGCGAATTTGCTCATATCACTAGTAATTCCTCATCAAGGTCATTGATATATATTATAAATAACAATGGGCCTAAGACTGATCCCTGTGGAACACCACTTGTTACAAGTCCCCATTCGGATTTAACCCCATTTATGCACACTCTCTGCTTCCTATTGGTGAGCCATGACTCGATCCATGACAGCACTTTTCCCCCAATGCCATGAGCTGCCACTTTCTTTAACAGTCTCTGGTGCGGTACTCTATCAAAAGCCTTACTAAAGTCTAAATAAACAATATCGAATTCTTTATCGTGATCAACAGCCTCAAAAGCTTTAGTGAAGAAGGTTAATAAATTAGATGGCAGGAACGGCCCTCGTGAATCCATGCTGGGTATCATTAATCAAATTATGGTTATCTAGATGGCTTCTAATAATATCAGCTATAATTGACTCTAGTAATTTGCCTACAATGCAACTCATTAGTGCCTCTAGTACATGCAACTCATTAGCGCCGCTAGTACATGCAACTCATTAGTGCCTCTAGTACATGCAACTCACACTAGTGATGTGTTGTAACTTACCTGGCTTATTGGTACATCCTTGGACCTGATATATGTCAGTACCACGGTTCCAGTTTTTTATCATATATATATATAAGAACATAAGAAAGGAGGAACACTGCAGCAGGCCTGTTGGCCCATACTAGCGAAATAGTTATCAAACAGATAGACCGTTTGAAGCAAAATAAATCGCCAGGCCCTGATGAGCTTTTTTCAAGGGTTCTTAAGGAATGCAAAATTGAACTCTGTGAACCCTTAACTAACATTTTTAACCTATCTCTTCAAACAGGTGTAGTGTCTGATACGTGGAAGATGGCTAATGTAATTCCTATTTTTAAAGCAGGGGACAAGTCGTTACCATCAAATTACCGCCCAATAAGTCTAACATCAATTGTAGGCAAATTATTAGAGTCGATTATAGCTGATAACATAAGAAGCCATCTCGATAGGCATAATTTGATTAATGATACTCAACATGGATTCACCAGGGGCCGTTCCTGCCTAACTAATTTATTAGCTTTTTTCAGTAAGGCTTTTGAGGCAGTTGATCATGATAAAGAATTCGATATTGTTTATTTGGATTTTAGTAAGGCTTTTGATAGAGTACCACATCAGAGACTGTTAAAGAAAGTGGCTGCTCATGGCATTGGGGAAAAGTGTTTTCATGGATCGAGTCATGGCTCGCCAATAGGAAGCGGAGGGTGTGCATTGGTGGGGTTAGGTCTGAGTGGGGATCTGTAACAAGTGGCGTTCCACAGGGATCGGTTTTGGGCCCGTTGTTGTTTATAATATATATAAATGACCTTGACGAGGGAATTTCTAGTGATATGAGCAAATTCGCTGATGACACGAAGATAGGTAGGATAATCGATTCAGACGTAGATGTCAGTGAACTACAGGAGGATTTAGACAAACTCAATTCCTGGTCAGAAAAATGGCAGATGCAGTTCAATGTAGATAAATGCAAAGTTCTAAAGCTCGGGAGTGTCCATAACCCAAGCACTTATAAGTTAAATAACGTAGAACTTAGCCATACAGATTGCGAGAAGGACTTGGGGTGATGGTAAGCAGCAACCTTAAACCAAGACAGCAATGCCTAAGCGTACGTAATAAGGCAAATAGATTACTGGGATTTATATCAAGAAGTGTTAGCAACAGAAGTCCAGAGGTTATATTACAGCTTTATACATCATTAGTAAGGCCTCACCTAGATTACGCAGCTCAGTTCTGGTCTCCATATTACAGAATGGACATAAATTTGTTAGAAAACATTCAGCGTAGAATGACTAAATTAATACATAGCATTAGAAATCTTACTTACGAAGAAAGATTGAAGACCCTTAAATTACATTCACTTGTAAGACGTAGAATGAGGGAGACATGATCGAGGTATACAAGTGGAAAATGGGTATTAACAAAGGGGATATAAATAAGGTCTTGAGGGTATCTCTCCAAGAGAGAACCCGCAATAATGGATTCAAGTTAGATAAGTTTAGATTTAGAAAGGATATAGGAAAGTATTGGTTTGGAAATAGGGTAGTTGATGAGTGGAACAGTCTGCCTAGTAGGGTTATTGAGCTAGGACCTTGGGTAGTTTTAAATTTAGGTTGGATAAATTCATGAGTGAGAGGGGTTGGATTTGAGTGGGAATTGCACATGAGTAAATAAAATTATCAAATCTTATTTCTTGGGTAGCATTGAAAGTTGGGTTGAACAAGTGTTCTGTTGGTGGGATGGAATGTGAAGGACCTGCCTAGTATGGGCCAACAGGCCTGCTGCAGTGTTCCTCCTTCCTTATGTTCTTATGTTCTTATACTAGGCAGGTCCTTCACAATCCATCTCACTAACAGAATAATTGCCCAACCTAATTTTCAATTCTACCCAAGAAATAAGCTTTGAAGATTCTATTAACTCAAGTGCGAGTCCCACTCAAATCCAACCCCTCTCACTCATGAATTTATCCAACCTAAATTTGAAACTGCCCAAGGTCATAGCTTCAATGACCCTACTAGGCAGAATGTTCCACTCATCAACTACCCTATTTCCAAACCAATACTTTCCTATATCCTTTCTAAATCTAAACTTATCCAATTTGAATCCATTATTGCGGGTTCTCTCTGGAGAGATATCCTCAAGACCTTATTTATATCCCCTTATTAATACCCATCTTCCACTTATATACCTCGATCATGTCTTCCCTCATTCTTCGTCTTACAAGTGAATGTAATTTAAGGGTCTTCAATCTTTCTTCATACGGAAGATTTCTAATGCTATGAATTAACTTTGTCATTCGTCGCTGAATGTTTTCTAACGAATTTATATCCATTCTGTAAAATGGAGACCAGAACTGAGCTGCATAATCTAGGTGAGGCCTTACTAATGATGTATAAAGCTGTAATATGACGCTGGACTTCTGTTGCTTACACTTCTTGATATAAATCCCAGTAATCTATTTGCTTTATTTCTTACGCTTAGGCATTGCTGACTTGGTTTGAGGTTGCTGCTTACCATAACCCCAGATCCTTTTTGCATTCTGTACGGCTGAGTTCAACATTATTAAGCTGGTAGGTGCTAGGGTTATGAACATTCCCGAGCTTTAGAACTTTGCATTTATCTACATTGAACTGCATCTGCCATTTTTCTGACCAGGAATTGAGTTTGTCTAAATCCTCCTGAAGTTCCGTGACATCTACGTCTGAATCGATTATCCTACCTATCTTCGTGTCATCAGCGAATTTGCTCATATCACTAGTAATTCCCTCGTCAAGGTCATTTATATATATTATAAACAACAACGGGCCCAAAACCGATCCCTGTGGAACGCCACTTGTTACAGATCCCCACTCAGATTTAACCCCATTAATGCACACTCTGCTTCCTATTGGTGAGCCATGACTCGATCCATGAAAACACTTTCCTGGAAATAAATGGTATAAAATACCGACACAATGGAAATAAACACATAAGCAGTATAATGTGATCCTTTATTGACAACGTTTGCCCACGCAGTGGCTTTATCGAGTCACATACAGATCTGTATGTGACTCGATAAAGCCACTGCGTGGGCAAACGTTGTCAATAAGAGGTAGATCTGTATGTGACTTCGATAAAGCCACTGCGTGGGCGAAACGTTGTCAATAAAGGATCACATTATACTGCTTATGTGTTTATTTTTCCAAAACACTTTCCTCCAATGCCGTGAGCAGCCACTTTCTTTAACAGTCTCTGCTTTAAAAGGGAATAAGAAAAGCTTT
>WNWK01015399.1:0-47994 GCA_009830355.1 Cherax destructor | reverse complement strand
CCAGTGTAACCTTTTTGATTATTGCATAGTGATTATGAGCCTTATGTACATATTTATGTCTTTTCCATACAATATAAAACATGTGTTATAGGTTAGGTGGGGGTATTATAGGAGGGGTAATATCGGAGGGGGGTGTATATGTGGTGACCAGTAAGGACAGTGGTATCCATTGGATACCAAGATTTCACTCTGTATTAGTTCCTAGTGCTCTCTGTATGTAGCTATAGTCAAGGTCACCTGGGGTGGGGATGGGTTTTTATTTATGTGATTACATCTGTTATATGTGATGTTATATGTAATGTTATTGTGGTGTAGTGAGGCCTTATAGGGATGCAACATAATTGTATACACGGGATGAGTGGTTATTGTACTTCACTTGTAATACCTTTGCTTCTTGCTTTGTGATTCTGTGCTTCTTGTACATATTATGTCTTTTACATAACATTATACATTAACTTCTTTACTGTCAATATGTTACTGGGATATGGGATGTTTGTGCTTTATTAATGTGGGGAACGGTTCGTGCCTGTGTGAATATGTTTCAATATGTTTTAGTATTCCTTAAGTTTAGTTTCTTTGATGGTAGCGTATACTAGTGTAACGGTATTCCCAATGTATCATTGTTCCTTGGGATATATGTACCAGTTATGTTTTTTTTTTGTTTTTGGTATATGATGGTTTGTTTTTGTAATGTTTAATGTCTTTGATTTGTGTTTTTTTTGTACTTTTTAAGATTTTAAATAAAATATAAAAAAAAATAATGAAGTATTTTCTCCTTCCTCCCGTTTCCCATAAGGACTGCAGTCGGAACCCAAACAACCTTCGACGTAAAAATGACAACAGTCCTTTAATGCCATTTGAGGACGAGGCCATCCAGTCTACCACAACCAGATCTGAGACTGAACCTCTGCAAAGTGTGGACGAGTCCAACCTCCCTGCAAATGATTCTGGTGATACCAGAGTGCCATCACACACACCAATTGTGGAGGAGCTAGCCAACCCTGCTAGCACATGTGGAACTACTGATAGTTCACCACCCATACCTATGCCTCCACACATACCTATGACACCACACATGAGGTAGTCATGTCACAGGCACCAACAAAGAGCACTGATTTAACCAAGGTACCTGTTAAGGTTATAGGTGTTAGAGAAAGAACTAATTCAGAAGAGCCTTCCTCTGGAGAGGCATTTGCTTTGCCTGACCTTCCTCAAATTATAACAAACTTGCAGGAAAAAATTGAGCATCTTGAACAGATGCTGACAAGTTTAATATATATATGTAGTCAAGATGATGCTCCTGAGTGTGTTGATGATGTCAAAAGTGCATCAACAATCTCGGTTCAATTTCAAGCCATTTGTAAGAAAGAAGCCCTTGATTCTTGGCTTCAAATGTTGCCTTGGAACTTCATGGCAAATTGCCGGAAAATGTATAGAAAAAAAGGTACTGAAGATAAACACGTACAAACTATGCTATTTGCTCTTAAGTGTCTGCACACTGTAGGCAAAGCCTAATAGTCTTACCATCTTATGAACAAGAGAGTGTAATAACTCACTACAATGGATAGATTACAAATCTTTTCATGGAACATTGCTTCCATTAGGAAGCGGTTGCCTGACTTACATCATATTAGTGCAACCAAGAATATTGATGTCATCTGTTTGCAGGAATGTAGACTGAAAGAAGGAGTACCTCCACCAAAGTTGTCTGGATATGCAGCTTATAACTTAAGGTCAACCAACTGTTGTGTGATGTATGTCAGAAAGAACTTGCCACATTTACTCCTTACCCTGCAGAGTCGAGTAAACATGCAGTATCATGGTGTCAGAGTATACGCAGGCGATTTTCCATAAACATTTTTAATCTTTATGCCCAAGCAAACCAGCTTCGACCTGATGCTTTACCAGATAGCATCAATAGTGAACCTACCCTCATACTTGGAGACTTTAATGCCAGACATAAGAATATTGGTGGGTCTATACCAAACACCAATGGAACTAAACTAGTGAAATTTCTAAATGAGCATGATAATGTTCGTATTGTAGGCACTACTGAGCCCACTCACATATATGGAGGCATACTAGATCTGTGCCTTGGATTTAATACATCATATACGATGCATGACTCTGTCATAGTTGATGATCTTCTATCTAATCACTTCCCAAGACTCACAACTGCCAATCTTGATCATATCTCAAGCAACCAAGGAGCTAAATACAGAAGGAGGAAACTTATTCTCAACCCAGAACACAGAGAAAACTTTATTAACCACTTGGATCAATGGTATAAGGATTATGAGCCCACTGGCACACAAAAATTCAATGATGATCTAGTTACCACTATTGAGACTGTACTCACAGATCAAGTGGGCAGGAAAAGAAAACATAAACCTTCCACTAGAAATGACAATAAAAACCAATGTAAATATTATAATGACCCACAGCTACGCAATCTAACACATGCAGCTAGGAGGATTGGTAAAGCATACCGTGAGTGTAGAACCCCAGACCTTCTCAGAACATTCCAAGCTGCACTAACAAATGCAAGAAATAGAAAGCAAGAACTTAGGCAACAGGAATGGGAACAATTCGTTAGTGGATTAAATAGGTCTACCCCTTTAAGTCTGGCATGGAAAGGTATAAATAAAATAACCAGGAAAAAGACTGGCAATGTTGCTCATCCCTTTCCACTTGAAAAAGCAAATGACCTCATAAATGACTGGTCCAAAATCTCCAGGCATGAAAACCTGCCATCTCATATTAGAGAAAACTCAGAGAGTGCTTCTGAAGAAATGTTGAAACTGATTAATTTTATGAGCCAAAATATTGATGAGAGTGATTGCCTCTTCACAGAGTATGAATAAGATAACGCATTAACTAAAGGTCGATCAACTGCTCCTGGAGAGGATGGTATAACCTATGATATTCTCAGAACTTTAAGGCATGTGCCTAATAATCCTTTGTTGGCACTATAATACCAGTTACATTGAGGGAGTTCTTCCTACTTCCTGGACCAATAGTCTCATTGTGCCTATCTCTAAGCCCCAACAGCCTGATACATTTAGACCGATCTCCTTAACTAGCTGTCTTTGTAAAATTTTTGAAAGAATGATACTTAACAGACTGTACTATAGAATCAGACACCAACTCTCCCCCTCCCTCTATGGGTTCATGAAAGGTAAGAGTGTGCAGAATTGTATCTCCACCTTTCTCACCACACACACCTCTACTAGTTTTACCACATTTCTTGATCTAAAATCTGCATTTGATATCGCGAACAGAACTGTTATACTACATGAACTAGCCAAAATGAATATTGGTGGTAGCCTACTCTGCTGGATAATAGGATACCTGTCAAACAGAGTATCCTCTGTCCTCTACCAAGGCTTTAGAAGCGAGTCTAAAGAAATGTCCCTAGGTACACCGCAGGAAGGAGTTCTCAGTCCCATGCTATTTAATATTCTGATAATGCTCTCCTAAATGCTCTACCTGCCTCACCTAAACATATAGCTATAAGCTATGCTGATGACATCATGATCCATACAACAGGGCATAAAAAGATGAGTACCGTTCTTAATGAAGTTCAAGCAATTTGTAATCGACTAGGCCTCGTAATATCTTCCTCTGAAACAAAGATATTAACAAGCAAACGACATCCCCCCCCCACCATCTATTTGCAGGGTGAAAACATTAGCTACGTTAAAACTTACAGATATCTTGGTGTAGATGTACCCTTTAACAAATCAAGTACATACCACAACTAAATAAGAAATACAGATAGACTAAATGCTCTTAAATCTGTTGATGGCTACAACCCCAACTATGGTGCTAATGTGAGAATCGCGAGAATGATGTACATAGCCTATATTAGGTCCTTAATTGATTATGCTGCTCCCATGTTGATATTAGCTAGAGAAAATTCTCTCCGACCCTTGGAGTTAATGCAAAATGAAGCTCTCAGAATTATTCTTGGCTGTCCCAAATCTACAAAGGTTCTTAATATGAGGAAGGAGCTTGGTATTACTAGTATCAGTGATAGGATTGTTGAGATTAACACTGTACTTGGTATTAGAATGTTAAGAAATGAACCAGACAAAGCCACAATGAATTTTACTAAATGTCTAAAAGTAAATACTCACAGATCTAAATGGATTGTGAAAATATGCAATTACATTAAGTTTTACAACCTGCATGAATTGTATCACTGTAGGCAACAAGAGCATTTCACCCCTCCATGGAAGATGTGTTCATTTAATATCACATACCTGCAAGTCCCTCCCAAGAAGCTCTTTGGTAGTAATCCCTTCCTTAAATCACTTGTTAAAGCAACTGCTCAAGAAGAAATTTCTCGCCTAGCTGGTAGTAATAAGTTATCACAAGTTATATACACTGATGGATCTAAACAGGAGTCTTCTGGCAGGGCTGCATCTGCTCTGGTTGCCACCTCCCTAGTTAAGAACAATAATAAATTTTTTGAACAAGGCATAAGAATTAACAACTGGGCGTCTACACTGCAAACTGAATTGTTTGCAATCCTAATGGCACTAAAGCTAACTTATGACATTGAGCTTGACTCTATCATCATTACTGATTCTATGTCATCACTGAAGGCTCTTGACTCATATAATGACTCTAACAGCATGCTCATTGGAGAAGCCAGGTATAGATACTCAAAAATCCGGGACAAAGGAATTAATGTACAATTGCTATAGATTCCATCACACATTGGATTACTCCTTCATGATAAAGTTGATATGTTAGCCAAGAAGAGTACCCAGAAGGAGAATGTAGAATATAACTTTGGTATATCTGTGTCTAGCATTAGGAATAATATTAGGAGGGAAAAAAATGAAAATGATTGCTATAGGAATGCAGTTAGAAGCCTGAGTAGATCTATAACCCACTATGATAACATGAACGTAGATAAGTATGTTTATGGAGCAACTTGCAATGTGAACAGACTGACTGATGTTATAGTGGCCAGGCTTAGGCTTGGCTACAAGTACTTCTGGCAGTTTGGGAGACACACAGATGATGATCAAACTAAATGTAAATTATGTGATCAGACATATGGTCACTGTCTTGAACACTATGTGCTTAATTGTCCACTTATTGAGGAATATAGACAGTATAATAACCTATGTGACATGTCAAAATATCTTAATGAAATTAAGATACCAGTTATACTAAGCAAATTTCCTAAATTTGCTTGTAACAGATAAGTGAAATATAGATATACAGTGAACCCCCGGCTAACGAACACCCCGGAAATCGTACAATTATGTAAGTATAATATTGTAAGTCCTTGTGGAAGTGTATTTTTGGGGGTCTGAAATAGACTAACCTACGTGACATTATTTCTTAAGGAAGTAAATTCGTTCGGTAATGGCACTTGAGCAGGCTTCTGGAATGAATAACAAAAAAGGCACAATACCGTGACTGGAACAATACACACACAACCTGCACATATAAAAAGAGAGGAGCTTACGACTTGTGACTTTGTAAATGGTCCAAGTCGGGCCGAAACGTTGTCGTAAGCTCCTCTCTTTTTATATGTGCGGGTTGTGTGTATTCTGGAATGAATTTTGTTCGTTAGCCGGGGTCCACAGTAAATCCAAATGTACAATTGTTAACCCTTTTGGGGCCTAGTGCCTAGGCCTTTTGTGTATCCATATGCTCTTGCGCTACCGTCCACAGGATGGATATGGGGTGCACAATAAACTAGCCACTTCGGTGGCAAAATCTAAAAAAATCTAAATCTTCCTCCTGATAGTGAAATTTGCGTTGACGAAAGCAAATGTTCCCAGACGGTTCCTGATTGGCTCCCAGACTACGTTTTAGCTCCACCCACTCTCTTATGATACCAAATCGTCAATTATTATATTAGAAAGAATTATTTACAAACATTGTCTCTACGGCAACAGCAGGACTCGAACCTGCAAACTCTGTACTTTACCACGGGTCAAGCTCCGTGGTAAAGTACTTGCTACTCTGATACAGAGTTTGCAGGTTCGAGTCCTGCTGTGGACGTAGAGACAATGTTTGAAAATAATGTCGCCTGTTTGGAATTGTTAAACATTAGAAAGAATAATACAAGAAATAGCAAAAAAGAAAACGGAAAAAAATCTAACAATTTACTGCATGTGAGCAGACATTCTACGAGTGGTGGCGTCACCATACATGATGTAAATGATTATAATTCCTTGTAAGAACATCATGCAACAATGATTCTTGCATCATTGTATTGTCAAAGAGTTAAACTATTTTTCTATATGATTAGCTCAATTTTCGTATTTTTTATATATATTTTTTTTTTTAATTCGCGCGGCACGCGCGTGCAACCGCCCCTTACGACGACGTTTTGGTCCATCTTGGACCATTTGTGTGACTTTGTAAATAGTTGAAGACGGACCGAAACGTCCTCATTAGCTCCTCTCTCCTTTGTTCGAGTTATTTGTGCATTGTTCCACTCACTGTATTGTGTCTTTTTGTTCTTCAAGGAACACCTCAGTCCGTCAGAACCTTTCCTGTGAATATAACAATGGAATTTAATACCGACAAGTAGAAAAGTAGACACAAGAGCAACATTTATGTATCTTTATGATGATACTTAAATATTGCACATGTGCCTTACTTAACAGACCCTTCCATGATGATGACTATCTTACATCATAACAACGCTGTCGTCTGTTGGATGTCCCTGACATCTCCATATATGTAAATATCCTGTACATACTTTCTTGTGGTAATATAAGTTGAGGAAAAAATCCATCTATACACTTCAGTCCTCATTTCTGATTGCCCTTTGACTGCCCTAAAAGCTTATATATAACACCATACTCAAGTACTGCTGGCCCTCTCAAAGTTCTGTTATTTATGCGAAACAGAGCAGATTTTTCTCTGTGGTTTTATGTTTCTCTGCTAAACAGAGCAGATTTTTTTCCTGTGGTGTTATGGATCTTTGTATTGACACTAAGTCTCTGATAAAAATCGTAATGTCTTCTTTCAGGCTTTTTTTTTTTTTTGTTCCTCAGCCTTGTTTGACAATTAATGTATCATCAGAGCCTTTAAGTGGCCTCTTAAGTGGTTGAAAAGCAATTGATATGGGGAATTTGAATTCCTCGGATTAAGCTCATTACTTCTCATTTCCAGGCACATGGGGAAAAAAAGTAAAATATTAAGTTAAAATAATAATAATAATAATAATAATTTATAATAACTCTCAAATAACTATTCTTCATTTACGACATAATGATCGAACATAACTATGCATTATTCATGTAGGTAAATCCATGTATGATAAATATCATTCACGTAGATATACTCGTGTATGATATACTTCATTAACGTAGATATACTAGTGTATGATATACTTCATTAACGTAGATATACTAGTGTATGATATACTTCAATAACGTAGATATACTAGTGTATGATATACTTCATTAACGTAGATATACTAGTGTATGATATACTTCATTAACGTAGATATACTAGTGTATGATATACTTCATTAACGTAGATAAACTCGTGAATGATATACTTCATTAACGTAGATATACTAGTGTATGATATACGTCAATAACGTAGATATACTAGTGTATGATATACTTCATTAACGTAGATATACTAGTGTATGATATACTTCATTAACGTAGATATACTAGTATGATATACTTCATTAACGTAGATATACTAGTGTATGATATACTTCATTAACGTAGATATACTAGTATGATATACTTCATTAACGTAGATATACTAGTGTATGATTTACTTCATTAACGTAGATATACTAGTGTATGATATACGTCAATAACGTAGATATACTATTGTATGATATACTTCATTAACGTAGATATACTAGTGTATGATATACTTCATTAACGTAGATATACTAGTGTATGATATACTTCATTAACGTAGATATACTAGTGTATGATTTACTTCATTAACGTAGATATACTCGTGTATGATATACTTCATTCACGTAGTTATACTCGTACATGATATACATGATTCAGTTATACTCGTGTATTATATACATTTATGTGATTATATTCATGTGTTATATAATACAACATTTACGTTGTTATACTCGTGTATGTTTACCCATCATCACGTTGATACACTTGCCTATTAATATACAACATTACAAAGAAAACTCTCATGATCAAGTGCAGTGAAAATCTTGGTATACAAATATTAACATGTTATATATGTTTGTAACCCCTGTGGTTTAGCGCTTCTATTTGATTATAATAATAATAATATATATGTTTGTGGTAGTTACTATATTAGTAACATAATTGTTTTCACATTACAGGTAACACGCCCCGATGGCATGGTGGCTAGCGCTCTTGCTTCACGCACGGAGGGCCCGGGTTCAATTCCCGGCGGGGCCAAAACATTTCGAAGTGTTTCGTTACACACACACATACAACAGGCCTAGTGTCTAATCGACATGTGCCTAGGACAAAATGGTAACTAACTGGTCACCTTGCTGGCGCGGTAGCCATAGATGTCAGGGTTGAAGGTGAAGTGTCCCATGCTGGAGGCGTCAGTGGACATATTGATAACTGCTGCTCTCTTGACGCTGAGACAACCCTCACTGCCCTTCGCTGCCTCACGCAACACTGGTAACATGGCCTGTGGAAAAGATGTATTTATCCAACCTATCTTTACCACTGAAAATCTGGTTGACAGTCTCTTATAGTCAAGATAATCTACCTGCTGTATGCCTCTCTTTTTTAAAATTTATAATATGCTGTATTCTGTTATTTGTGTATATGTGACGGCTTGTGACAGCCTACATGCTTACACAGAAAACGTTATTTTACAAATCTTCAATTTTAAATAAATTTAAAAATTGATTTATAAGTAAAATAACTAACACACTACATGGCTTGTATAATTTGGTATCATTAATTCCCACCTTACCCGCCAATCAAAATGCATTAAGAGCATTGAGAATAAAAAGGCCACTGCGAACCGAGATATTTTGTGAGAATTATTTACTTAATTTTTCAAAATACAGTTTCCAAGTTATAAACCAGCGGAATTTTTTTTTTGTCTGGATATACACAGCTGTCCTGAAAGTTCTGAATCTTGAAAGTCAGTTTTGTCAGGAAGATTTATTGTTCAGGAGTTTTGCCTTAAGATTAAAGGAAAATAATTATTTAACTAACACTCTGTGACCTTTAATCGTAGTTTAAAAATAAATATTTCTTTATAATTTCTTATTTTGTCTTTGCCTATTTCGTCATATCCCTCAGGTCTAAAATAAGCTATAATTCACAACCAAGGATTTCATCAATCCAATAAATGATAAAGTTCATGGATTGATCAAGACCGTAGTGGGCAAAACGTTTCGAGCATATAATTACCTTAGGTTACGTCAGTGTCTCCTTTATACATTTGTCATATTATTTAACTTGTTCATATCTGCCTAGTCCGAACTTGTTCATATCTGCCTAGTCCGAACTTGTTCATATCTGCCTAGTCCGAACTTGTTCATAACTGCCTAGTCCGAACTTGTTCATATCTGCCTAGTCCGAACTTGTTCATATCTGCCTAGTCGAACTTATTCATATCTGCCTAGTCCGAACTTGTTCATATCTGCCTAGTCCGAACTTGTTCATATCTGCCTAGTCCGAACTTGTTCATATCTGCCTAGTCCGAACTTATTCATATCTGCCTAGTCCGAACTTGTTCATATCTGCCTAGTCCGAACTTGTTCATATCTGCCTAGTCCGAACTTGTTCATATCTGCCTAGTCCGAACTTGTCTATCTGCTATCGACTGTCATACTGCCTAGTCCGAACTTGTTCATATCTGCCTAGTCCGAACTTGTTCATAACTGCCTAGTCCGAACTTGTTCATATCTGCCTAGTCCGAACTTGTTCATATCTGCCTAGTCCGAACTTATTCATATCTGCCTAGTCCGAACTTGTTCATATCTGCCTAGTCCGAACTTGTTCATATCTGCCTAGTCCGAACTTGTTCATATCTGCCTAGTCCGAACTTGTTCATATCTGCCTAGTCCGAACTTGTTCATATCTGCCTAGTCCGAACTTGTTCATATATGCCTAGTCCGAACTTGGATAAATGCAGTGCTATATAGGCAGTTCGTCCTAAAAAATAGTTTGTGGATTCATTAGAAAGCTTATCATTACAAGAAGTGGGCACCCTGCATGTTGTCTTGGTATTTTTGACATGAGTAGAACATCAAGATTTCAGGTGAACGATCTGACTGAGGAACATTTGTTTCAGTTTGAAAATAAAAGATAAATGTTTGATCAGGATGAATAAGAGGGAACGAAAACCTTAACTTAACATTCTGACAACAGTCAATCGAGAGAAAAATCGTTTTTTTCGAGAGTTAATTTTGATTGTCCATTAGCGACCAAGGAAAGAACAATGCAGAAAACCTTCTTCATAACGGGAATGACCTTGTTCAGCAGAACACCAGTCATGACCTCGGTAATATTTGTTTTTATTTATTTAAAAACGTTATGTACAAATTCCATACATTTATGAGATATTCCTTTAACATATGTAGGACATCACATTAAATCAATACTATGTTACCTACTTGTGTATATATAACATACTCATATTTCTTAAGAAGAATTTAAGATTTAAACTTTAACAAACCAAATCACACTTCCTATGTACAAAAAAAAAAAAAAAACCTATTCATCCCGTATGCTACAAAATGTGCTTTTCTATCTTGAAATAGTCATATATTATCCTACGCACATCAAACTTACACAAGACACTCCCTTAATAATTGCAAAATATTTAATAAATGCTCATCATACTATTTTGCAATACATCCCCTCACCTCACTCAAGCTACCCAAATTCTATGTTGTTTTAACAAACACTATAATCAATATACACTATTCAATTATTTAAAACATAACTCCAAGTGAACATCTTTAAACTCTTCAAACTCTATTTAAAACATTATGTACATTAGCATTTATGAGAAGATACCCAATTTTAATATAGTAGGAACATCACTGAAAGCAAACTATGGTACCCCTCATTTGAGAAAACATACCCCTATTTCTTTAGTTAGACACCCTGCAGGGTAAACTTTACCCCTCATAAAGACACCACTATAAAACAAAATAAAAATCGTTCAGCCAGAATTGTATGTTATACATCATTATTACTATTACATTCACCCCAACAACCTACCTAAACACATCTGTCAAATATTATCACCATGCTTTTTTTCAGTTTGACACATCTATTTGCAACATAAATCAAGACTTATACAATATCAATGACTTAGGTATTCCGTATATACACAATACTTTTACATTTGGCAGATAACACCATATAAAATACATATTGGTTCATATATGGTTCCACCCAATTTTTCTCATTTTAATCACACATCAATACAAGATTGGTCTACCCCCTATCCTATCTCAATATGAACTATACTTTCCCTGGACCACTTCCATACAATAATTCCAAAAATGCACATCTAACTTATACCAAACTGGCCCTTGACAATCCCCTACAGTGCCATCACTCGTAAAAACCAAGTCATGGACATGCTACAAAGAATTACCCCCCATAATAGGGTATGTCATAACCCTAATCCTCTTATCACAACCATTAAAATACACATTAGCAAATATTAATTACTTCTTTGTACACTTTTGTGTATTCCTCCTCTTAAATACATATTTCTATAGTTTTATAGCTCACATTACATGGCCTGTTACATACTGCATATACATACTTTGTATTATATCATCCATTACACATATAATAAATTTTATTTATTTCATCTTCAACTCTCCTCAGAAAGCCGCCGTCACTTACCCACATTACAACATTACTTCCTGCATACATCGTATGTCTCTATTTTACTTTATAAATCCCCATGCTAAAAATTTTCGTCACCTCTGTTCATATACAGTCTCTCTTCAAGATCAAAAACTGTTCCTCATTCTCAGTCTCTTCCCCCATATATTCAGCCCTTTCCCTCCTACCACATTCCACACCACTCACTTACACCTCCCTATACCTTTCATACCCCCCTTACTCCCACCCTCCAGGAGACAATCCCGTTTTAGCCATCTCTCCTCATACGCATAACAGCATCCCTACCGTCATGTGCATGTATATATCAGGAACAGCTTCCTCCCACCGCTCCCAAAAAATTTCCCTATTTCTACATTTCGTCCTTTGAAAATTGCCTGCCAACGCTCTTATCCTCACACACTCTACATGCATATACACAAATATTCATACACATATTAGAGATTAGTGCAATGAATCTGGGAATACATGTCGGGAAGACAGCAGCGAGTCATGGTACGTGGCGAGGTGTCAGAGTGGGCGCCTGTGACGAGTCGGGTTCCACAGGGGTCAGTCCTAGGACCGGTGCTGTTTCTGGTATTTGTGAACGACATGACGGAAAGAATAGACTCAGAAGTGTCCCTGTTTCCAAATGATGTGAAGTTGATGAGAAGAATTCAATCGGACGAGGACCAGGCAGAACTACAAAGGGATCTGGATAGGCTGTAGGCCTGGTCCAGAATCTGGCTTCTGGAGTTCAACCCCACCAAGTGCAAAGTCATGAAGATTGGGGAAGGGGAAATAAGACTGCAGACAGAGTACAGTCTAGGGCGCCAGAGACTACAAGCCTCACTCAAGGAAAAGGATCATGGAGTGAGTATAACACAGGGCACATCTCCTGAGGCGCATATCAACCAAATAACTGCTGCTTCATATGGGTGCCTAGCAAACCTAAGAATATCATTCCGACATTTCAATAAGGAATCGTGTATGTCAGACCTATATTGGAGTATGCAGCACCAGTTTGAAACCCACACCTGGCTAAGAACGTAAGGAAATTAGAGAAAGAGCAAAGGTTTGAAGTAAGACTAGTTCCGGAGCAATGGTGTATGTCCTACGAGGAGAGCTTAAGAGAAAACGACATGACGACACTGGAGGACAGGAGAGATAGGGGGAATATGATAACGACATATAAAATACTGAGAGGAATTGACAAGGTGGACAAAGACAGGATATTCCAGAGATGGGAAACAGCATCAAGGGGTCACAGTTGAAAGTAGAAGACTCAAATGAATCAAATGGATGTTAGGAAGTATTTCTTCAGTCACAGAGTTGTCAGGAAGTGGAATAGTCTGGGAAGTGATGTAGTGGAGGCAGGATCCATACATAGTTTTAAGAAGAGGTATGTTAAAGCTCATGGAGCAGGAAGAGTGACCTACTAGTAGCGACCAGTGAAGAGGCGGGGCCAGAAGCCGTGATTCGACCCTGCAACCACTACAAAGTGAATACATCCATCTGAGTTTTCTTTCATTTTCTTAATAGTTCTTGTTCTCCTTTATTTTTTTCTAATCTCTATGAGGAAGTGGGACAATTCTTCCTCCGTAAGTCACGTGTATCGTAAGAGGCGACTCAAATGCCAGAAGCAAGGCGCTAGTAACTCCTTCTCCTTTATGAATTACTGAATTAAAAATGAAAAACTTTCGTATTTCTTTTTAGGTCACCCTGCCTCAATGGGATACTGCCTGTGCATTGAACATATATGTCGTGCCCAATAGGTAAAACTGGTCAATTAGCAAGAACTCATTTAAAATTAAGTCCTTTCTAAAATTTTCTCTTATACGTTCAAAGATATATTTTTTTCATTAATGTTAATGTAAAAATTTATAATTTTGCACCAAAAGAATCTTAGAAAACTTACCTAACCTTAGTATAACAAGCGCAATTTAATTTAGCCTAATCCAACTAAATACATCTTAGATAAGTTTACAATAATTTAATAATAAACAAACACAATGAAATATATTTTTCGTTAGGTTCAGAATAATTTTTGCTAAATTATTGTATACACAAATTTTCGCTTGTCTTATATGGCAAGATGAGAGTTGCTATTTAAGCCAAAATCGCAAGTTCTGTCTATTCGCACGACATATATATATATATATATATATATATATATATATATATATATATATATATATATATATATATATATATATATATATATATATATATATATATATATATATATATATATATATATATATATATATATATATATATATATATATATATTATATATATATATATATATATATATATATATATATATATATATATATATATATATATATATATATTATATATATATATATATATATATATATATATATATATATATATATATATATATATATATATATATATATATATATATATATATATATATATATATATATTATATATATATATATATATATATATATATATATATATATATATATATATATATATATATATATATATATATATATATATATATTACCAATACGTATGTTTTATTACTTAATATTGTTCAAAAGCTTTAAAAGATACAGTGCTGGTATAAAGATAACATATACAGAACATTAGCTTCAGAGGTACCACACAACTGAGAGAAAAATTATTGTGAATGATCTGGGAGTAATAATGTCAGAGGATCTCACTTTCAAAGACCACAACAATGTATCTACCACATCTGCTAGGAAAATGATACGATGGATAATGAGAACCTTTAAAACTAGGGATGGCAAGCAAATGATTCTCCTAAAATGGCTTGTTCTCTCTAGGCTGGAATCTTGCTGCATACTAACAGCCCCTTTCAAAGCAATCGAAATTGGAGACCTGGAGAATGTACAGAGAACTTCCACGCAATGTATAAGTATGATAAAGCACCTAAATTACTGGGAACGGTTGAATTCCCTTACATAAGAGACAACACGATAAATGTTAGGGGGGCCAAGACTGTTCAACTGCCTCCCAGCATACATAAGGGGGACTACCAATAGACCCCTAGCTGTCTTGAAGAAGGTGCTGGACAGGCACCTAAAATCAGTACCTGACCAGCCGGGCTGTGGTTTGTACGTCGGTTTGCGTGAGGCCAACAGCCTGGTTGATCAGGGCCTGATGCACCGGAAGGCCTGGTCACAGACCGAGCCGCTGGGGTGTTGATCCTCGAAACCTTCTCCAGGTATACTCCAGGTATCAAGTAGGATAACTTGATACCGATGTTAAAAATTAAACCGATTATATCGATGTTAAAAATTTGTGCCTATGTGACTTTTAACGCCTAGAACAATTCTGTTGTCATGGTAACGTTATCCAGACACCAGCCTGCCTGCAACTAGATGAGAGTTTGAAACCTGTCTGCCGCCAATATCAACATAGTCAAAAACTTACACTTCGCAAAAATTGGATCAACTCTATTTGAGTTTATTTGTAACTTCAAGTGCATATTTAATAAATAATTCTCCATAAAATGTAATGTTAAAAGATCGAAAAGATATTTAAGGTCTGACAGTAATCACTTTTAACTTATAAATAATTTCAATAAAAGATCTTTAATTATTTTTTATGAACATCTATAGAGTTGTGGGAGCCAGCTAAACACTCATGGTGAGCATACCTGGAGTATACCGGGAGAAGTGTACTCCAGGTATGATCATCTAGAGTATACCTGCAGTGGTAAGCCAGTAGAAGGCCTGGGTCTGATGACCAAAAGCTCCAGGGGCGGATCTTCATATGACTAGGAGCCACGTCAGGAAACACTTCCTGCTTCCTGACAAATCTTACCTAACCTAACTGACGGTGACGCTAGTGACGTCAACGATGTAAGACGTGTTGAGTCATACTCAACAACTGGGACAGAAAATCCATCCAAAATTACTCTTAACAAAAATTATTATTCTTGACAGTCACAGTGTCATTCACAAACATTAACATACATAAGCTCAGTAATACCAGAACTAACTTGGTAATATTTAATTAATTATGCTTCCAAAAGTAACCAAACCAGTAAGTATCACACCGCATTTCAACATTGGGATAAGATCACTGATGATTCCTTGTGTCATATTATATTTAACTAAGTGTACCGCCATGGAGATGTAGGAATTAAACGTCTGGTGGACTACTGTTTACAGTACTAAGGAGGGGGCAGCCCTGTGACACAGGCACAGTGAGTCCCTTTCAGCACAAACATTGTAGCAGATAACTACGTCTGTAACTATGGCATAGCAAGTGGTGACTTATGTCCGGTGTGTACCATCACCCCCCCAGCTCTTAGCGAGTAGCAGAGATGCTGGCGTGGCAAAGCTCTTAGCGAGTAGCAGAGATGCTGGCGTGGCAGGAGTCAGGATAAATCTCTGCTATCTCAGTGCCCATGTTCTCGCTGGAATGATGTCTCCTCTCTCAAAACTCTGCTCCATTTAAGCCATTCCTGGCACTCGGGCCGCAGTCTGAGCGTGAGCTTAGAGGTAGAATCCACTCCAAATAAGTGCAAAAGAGAAGGGAGTCAATATACATCATAGAGGGGGCGAGGCTAGGAGCAATACAACGAGAGGAGGTAGTAGAATAATTATAGAAGTAGTGGTAGAGATAATTGTTGTAATAATAGTAGTAGTAGTATAAGCAATGCAGCAGTGGCAGATATGGCAATAAGAAGGGAGTAGTGGTAGTGACACAAGAGTCAGAGAGTGGAGTGTTAGCAAAGGAATGGAAGCAGTAGTAGTAGCAACAGAGCAGCAGCATCAGTAGTAGTAGTAGTAGTAATAGTATTAGTCTAAGAATAAAACAGGAGAGCTAATGGTCTACGAGGGTAGGACAAAAACCCTTGGAAAAGTCAGAGGACAGAACCCACCTATACAGAAGAAAGGAAAGGCAAAGAAAATATAGGAAACAAGAGGAGATAAAGATTAGGTCAATCGCAAGTGTTTTGAAGTTTGGAGCATTTGACAGTGTAATGAGAAGGGAATGACTCGACACAGAGCCACGACTAAGATTCATATTGGAAAGTTGTGCATAAGGGATTCTTCAACAAGGCGGCGTTTGTGAAGTCTAGAAGAATGGTACACAGTGAAAGAGTAGAAAAAATGGCAATAAATAGAAAGAACATAACAAGAAGATAAGAAATAAGGAACACTGCAGCAGGCCTACTGGCCCATGCGAGGCAGGTCCAATTCTCCCACCGGCAACTGGCATAGTAGCACAAGCTGGTCAGGTCCAACACACACCCACCCACACCCACTCATGTATTTATCTAACCTATTTTTAAAACTACACAACGTCATAGCTTCTATGACGGTACTCGGGAGTTTGTTCCACTCATCCACAACTCTATTACCAAACCAGTGCTTTCCTATATCCTTCCTGAATCTGAATTTTTCCAAATTTAATCAATTGCTGCGAGTTCTGTCTTGGCTAGATATTTTTATCATGCTATTTTCATCCCCTTTATTAATTCCTGTTTTCCATTTATACACCTCAATCATATCCCCCCTAATTCTACGCCTTTCTAGAGAGTGCAGATTCAGGGCCCTCAGTCTATCCTCATAGGGAAGATTTCTGATACATGAGATCAACTTAGTCATCCTCCTTTGTACGTTTTCTAGAGCATTTATATCCATTCTGTAATACGGTGACCAAAACTGTGCAGCATAATCTAAATGAGGCGTAACCAAGGATATATTGAGTTGAAGAACAACCTGAGGACTTATATTATTTATACTTCTTGATATGAAGCCAAGGATTCTGTTAGCTTTATTGCGAACACTTATGCACTGTTGTCTTGGTTTTAGATTACTGCTAACCAGAACTCCAAAATCCTTTTCGCAATCAGTAATATTAAGATCTACATTATTTAGTTTATCTGTGGCATGGTTATTGTCCTGCCCAACATTTAGAACTTTGCATTTGTCTATATTAAAGTGCATCTGCCACTTCTCCGACCACTGCATCAGTCTATTCAAATCATCCTGGAGTGTTCTAATGTCCTCATTACAATGAATTTGACGGCCTATTTTGGTGTCTTCAGCAAATTTGCTTATGTCGCTATTTATTCCCTCATCTATGTCGTTTATGTAAATTGTGAACAACAGGGGCCCAACACTGACCCCTGTGGAATACCGCTCGTGACGTTCCCCTATTCTGATTTCTTCCCATTTATGCAAATTCTGCTGCCTATTTGTCAACCATGCCTCTACCCAGGCCGAAATTTCTCCTCCTATTTCGTGTGCCTTAAGTTTCCTCAGTAGCCTTTCATGTGGAACTCTGTCGAAAGCCTTACAGAAGTCCATATACACAATATCATATTCAATACCATGATCTACTTCCTCAAACACCTTAGTGAAAAAAGTTAGTAAATTCGTAAGACAGGAACGCCCCTTTGTAAAACCGTGCTGAGATTCATTAATCAATTTATGCCTTTCAAGATGGCTACGAATTGCTTCGGCAATTATTGATTCCATAATTTTTCCCACTATGGAGGTAAGGCTTATTGGTCTATAGTTCGAAGCTATGGACTTGTCACCTGCCTTGTAAATAGGTATTACTTTAGCCATTTTCCAATTGTCTGGCACTATGGCAGTATGTAGTGATATATTGAAAAGATTTGTCAAAGGTTTGCTAAGCTCCTCTTCACATTCCTTTAAAACCCTTGCAAACAGTTCATCAGGGCCTGGGAATTTGTTAGGTTTTAATTTCTCTATTTGTCTGAGGACCATGTCACTAGTTACCCCAATCGCACATAATTTATTATCGTCCTGTTCTACATAATTTATTATTTCTGGAATTTCTCTAGTATCTTCCTGAGTAAAAACTGAGAGGAAGTAGTTGTTGAAAAGTTTACACATTTCCTTATCACTGTCAGTGATCTGACCTGAGTTACACTTAAGTGGGCCTATCTTGTTCCTAAACTTACTTCTCCATACCTGAAAGAACCCTTTCGGGATAGTCTTCGAATCCCTTGCGACTTTAGCCTCATAATCCCTTTTTTCTTTTTTTTATTTCTTTTTTTATTTCTCTCTTTAATTGAATATATTGATTTTTTAACTGCTCTTTCCCTCTTTTGATACACCTGTATGTGTCTCCCTTTTGTTTATCCATTTGGGATCATTTTTGTTTGAACTAATTTCCCTAATCGGAACAAAAGTTGTCTGGGCAGCTAGCACTATGCTGTGAAACATGTCATATTGGCAACCAACACCACCTACCTGACCCATAGTCAGGTCATCCCAATTTAGTCCACCCAGGTAATTTCTCAGTCCCATGAAGTCAGCTAAGCGGAAGTCTGGGTAATTCCATGATATATTGAAACTAAGTGATTTTGATCGCTTTCCCCAAGCTCATCATTAACCTCAAGATTATTAACTAGTGATTCTTTGTTGGCAAGAAGTCACTCTGTGCTAACTTATAAGTAGTGTAGGCAATTTAATGATCTGGTATGTCATGTCACAACTTACCACAGCCCGATTGGTATATGAGAACAATCTCGATTTGAATTTTTGAATGTTTTATTGCCATAATAATGTAAATCCTTTGATACTATTAACATCATTTGGCAATGAGCATCACAGTGAACACGCCTCTTCATAACTCTTCAATACTTTCAGTGGACTGAAGTCTCTAACACAGGAAAAGCAATGTATCCCGGACAAACATTTCATGTACTTATTATGGAACCCGAGTGTTATCAACTTATTCTTCTTCATTTATGTCTAGTATACTGTAATTTACTGTAAAGAAACTAACCTTGGTCTTAATGCATAAATACGTTTGATATATCACTGGAAATGTATAACTATACAAAACAAAAACAACACAAACTTGAAGCTAAGAGGAGAGAAAAGAATACAGTGTTGTAGCCATCTCCCTCACCTTGATCAACATAAGTGGTGCTGTTGTGTTGGTCTCCATCACCCTGCTAAACAACTGCTGCTCCAGCTGCTCCAGGGGAACCCCAAACATCTGTGTATGACATGTGTCCATTATGCCTGCGTTGTTGATGAGCAAATTTAGACCAGAGGAACCAAGAAGCTCTTGCACTTCCTCAACCAACCTTGGAAGGCTCTTGTAGTCAACCACATCTGAATGTGCGTCCAGTTTCCATGAAAGATAAACATTGTGTGAATTATTCTATGAAGTACTGAAGTAAAATGTAAATTAGGACAACTACATGTGGTACATAGGATTAAGGCGAATGAATGTTCAGGGAAGTTTTAGTTACAGTGTGTGTGTGTGTGTGTGTGTGTGTGTGTGTGTGTGTGTGTGTGTGTGTGTGTGTGTGTGTGTGTGTGTGTGTGTGTGTGTATGTGTACTAGTGACATATCGGATATCCGCATCCGCGGAACATCCGCACAATTTCTTACATCCACATCTGCATCCGCAAAATAAGTAAGACATCCTCATACACATCCGCATCCGCGGATATCTAAATTTTCACATCCGATACATCTCTAGTGTGTACTCAGCAAGTTGTACTCACCTACTTGTGGTTGCAGGGGTCGAACACAGCTCCTGCCCTCTCCTCTCCACTGGTCGCTACTAGGTCACTCTTCCTACTCCTGAGCTTTATCGTACCACTTCTTAAAGCTATGTATGGATCGTGCCTCCACTACATCACTTCCCAGACTAATACACTTCCTGACATCTCTGTAATTGAAGAAATACTTACTAACATCCCTGTGGTTCAACTTACGAATTGAGACCCCTAGTTGTTGTGTACCATCTCTGAAACATCCTGTCCGTTCACCTTGTCAATTCCTCTCAGTATTTTATATGTTGTTATCCTATCCCCCTATCTCTCCTGTCCTCCAGTTTCGTCATGTCGATTTCTCTTATCCTCTCCTTGTAGGAGATGCCCCTTAGCTCTGAGACTATACTTGTTGCAAACCTTTGCACTTTCTTTAATTTTCTTACGTGTTTGGCTAGGTGTGGGTTCCAAACTGGTGCTGAATACTTCAATATAGGCCTGACATACACGGTGTACAGAGTTCTAAACGATTCCTTATTGAGATGTCGGAATGCTATTCTTAGGTTTGCCAGGCGCCCGTATGCTGCAGTTATTTGGTTGATGTGCGTCTCAGCTGATGTGCCTGGTGTTATACTCACCCAAAGATCCTTTTCCTTGAGTGAGGTTTGTAGTCTCTGGCCCCCCATAGACTGTACTCCGTCCATGGTCTTCTTTACCCTTCCCAAATCTTCATGACTTTGCACTTGGTGGGGTTGAACTCCAGGAGCCAGTTGCTGGACCAGGCCTGCAACCTGTCCAGATTCCTTTGTAGTTCTGCCTGGTCCTCGTCCAATTCGATTATTCTCATCAACTTTACATCATCTGCAAACAGGAACACTTTGGAGTCTATTCCTTCGGTCATGTCATTCACAAATACCAGAAACAGCACTGGTCCTAGGTCTGACCCTTGTGGAACCCCGCTCGTTACAGGCGTCCACTCTGACACCTCGCCAAGTACCATGACTCGCTGCTGTCTTTCTGACAGGTATTCCCTGATCCATTGTAGTGCCTTACCTGTTATCCCTGCATGGTCCACCAGCTTTTGCACTAATCTCTTGTGTGAAACTGTCAAACAGCTTCTTACAGTCCAAGAAAACGCAGTCTACCCACCCCTCTCTCTTTTGTCTTTCTGCTGTCATCCTCTCATAGAACTCCAGTAGGTTTGTGATACAGGATTTCCCATCTCTGAAACCGTGCTGGCTGTCTTTGATAAGCTCATTCCTTCGGAGGTGTTCCACCCCTCTTCTGATAATCTTATCCATGATTTTGCATCCTATACATGTCAGTGACAATGGTCTGTTGTTCAATGCTTCGTGTCTGTCTCATTTTTTAAAAAAATGGGACTACTTTTGCTGTCCTCCATACCTCAGGTAGTCGCCCTTTTTCGATAGACATAGTACACATATTACACATAGGGCCTCTGCTTCCTCTCTCAGTACCCATGGAGAGATGTTATCCGGCGTCATCGAATTTGAGGTATCTAGTTCGCTTAGCAGCCTCTTCACTACTTCCTCAATTGTATGTATTGTGTCCAACACTTGATGGTGTACACCACCTCTCCGTCTTTCTGGAGTCCCTTCTGTCTCCTCTGTGAACACTTCTTTGAATCTAATGTTGTGCTACTCACATACTTCTCGGTCATTTCTTGTGATCTCCCTCCTTCCTTCCTCCGCCAGATTACCTGCTAATGACTGGTGTTTTCCTCCTGATGTGGCTGTACAACAGTGTGTGTGTGTGTGTGTTTCTGTGTGTGTTTGTGTTTATCAATGCGTGTTTGAGTGTACCTGTTTATGAATGTATGTGTTTATGTGTGAGAGTATATGTGTGAGGAAAAGATGTTTGTGTGTTCTCACTTAAATATGGTTGCAAGGGTCGAGTCACTGCTCCTGATCCTACCTACCTCTTCGCTGGTCACTACTAGGTCCACTCTCTCCAGACTTCAAGAGTATTATTGTACATTTACTTATTGCTATGTATGGATCCGACTTTTACTACTTCACTCAACAGGTTGTTCCACTTTTTGACAACTTTTAGGCTGAAGAAATACTTCCTAACATCCTAATGGCTCTGTACGTCATTCTGGTACATGTATGTCATCTCTGAAACATTCTGTCCCTGTTCACCTTGTTAATTCATCTAAGTATTTTATACATCGTTATCACATCCCCTATTCTTCCTGTTCTCCAGTGCCATCACGTTTAGTTCCCTTAACCTCTCCTCATAGCACATAAACCTTACCTTTGGGACTAGTCTTGTTGCATACTTTTGCAATTTCTGTAATTTCTTGTTGTACTTGATCAGATTTTGGGTCCATACTGGTGCTACGTACTCCAATACGAGTCTGCCGTACATGGTGTGTAAAGCGTCGTGAATGACTCCTAACTCAGATGTTGAACATCTATTCTCACATTTGTTAATCACCATATGCTGCAGAAGTTGTTTGATATGCGCCTTCGGGGATGTGCTCGGTATGATACTCACCCCAAGACCCTTTTCCTTGAGTGAGTTTTGAAGCCTTTGACCATCCCCCAGCCTGTATTCCGTCTGTGGTCTTCTTTGTCCTTCTCTAAGCTTCATAGCTTTGCACTTGGTAGGATTTAACTAAAACCTGTCCACATCCTTTTGCAGCTTTTCTGATTCTCGCCGCTTCTATTCACCTCATTAGTTTCATTAGTACCGGCCATTGTGGAAGCCCACTCGACATATGCGCCCACTCCGACATATCATCAGGTACCATCAATCATTGTTTCCTTCCTGTCAGGTATTCCCTGATCCACTGGAGTGTTTTTACTGCACACACCCTGTCCTCGATTCCGCTATCATTCATCGCCTCATAACGCTACGCAGCTGGGTTTAGTCCTGGCTCTATATCTCCGACTCAAGATCTTCCTCTCATCATCTATTCTTCGTCTGTCCACCCTTCACACTCGCCCTCTTGAGGGCTCTTACCTGAGAGTATTACCTGACCTGACCTGGAGTGTTTTTCATATTGTTTCTTCCTGCTCCTCAAGTTTTTGTATCAATTTCTTGTGAGGTACTGTGGCTAAAGCCTTCTTACTGTCTCCTGTCTTACGTCTGATAACGTGTCATAGATTATTATTATTATAATCATGGGGGAGCGCTAAACCCGTATAACTATGAAGTGCATGTGGGGGGGATGGAAGGTATTCAGGCTCAATTCAGGGAACCAGAGCACTGCTCCAATTCCCTAGATCAAGAGCCCCTCACCAGTGTCAAGGAACCTCCCTTGAAGGGAACGTGTTACAGAACTCCAGTAGGTTTTTTTGACAAAGGATTTTCTTTCCCTGAAGCCGTGCTGGTTGTTATGTATGAGCCCACTCCTTTCTAGGTGCTCTACCACTCTCCTCTTGATAATCTTCTCCATAACTTTACATACTATACTAGTCAGTGATCCTGTCTGTAGTTTAATGCTGCCTGTCTGTCTCCTTTCTTGAAAGTTGAGACTACATTTACTGGCTTTCATACCTGTGGTAGTTGCCCATTTTCGATAGATTTGTTGAAGATTTTTGCAAGTAACACATACTATCAAGACCCATGTAGAGACATTGTCTTTGCCCACCGCCTTCGAAATATCTATATCACGTAGCAGTTTCTTCACCTCCTCCTTGGTTGTGTGTATTGTGTTCATCTTATGCTAGAAGCCTTTCGGTCTTCTCTGAGAATAAGTTCCTAAATTTCGTGCTACGCTCTTCACATACTTCCTGGTTATTTCTTGTGATCTCCCCACCTTCCTTCTTTAGCCTGATTACCAAGTGCTGTTTGTTCGTTATTCTCAAATTGACACTGAGCCTCCTTTCCTTTCTATTCATATTCGTTTCTGGATATTCGGCTCTGTTCCTTGTTTGCCTGAGTTCTTTGCCTTCTATATTTTTTCCATGCTATAGCACACTCGGCTTTGGCGTCTCTGCACCTCAGGATAAACTATAGGCTCACTTTGGTCTTCCCATTGTTTTTGTTGCCTCTAGATACAAACTTCTTTTCTGCCTCCCTGCACTTTGTCTTGATCTATTGCTACTCAGAGGAAGATTGTACATCACTGTTATCACGACCTTGGACCCCCGGTCAGATGTAATCATCTGCTACCCCTCTGTCTGTTCCCCCCATCTGATAGCCAGTGTTAAAGATCGCATCTTTTATCATCTCCATAAGCTTTGTCTCAGTGATTGCTGTGATGTCTGACAAGCCTCCATCATGATATTCATCACTCCTATTTGCTATTCCATTTGTGTTGGTGTACCATACCATCACTTTCTGTGAGACACACGTGCAACAGTTGGATATCTTCATTCCGAAACGTATCGCCTACACAGTAGGCTTCTTCAGTCGAGTACAGAAAAGTTGGCAGAAACAGTAGATATGTGAAGACGATGTAATCAGTCCATCAGCCTTGAAGACGTAGTTTTGAGGTGGTCAGTCCCTCAGCCTGTAGAAGAGATTTTGTTCCATAGTCTGAAATACTGTTGAATGGATAATATGGAGACTTATACTGTCAGAAGGTGAGGTGCAGTCTACTGGTAAAAGAAAGAATGTAACCAATGGGAGGTCAGGTGCCTCTCAAATCCAATCATTCTCGCTTGAAATAGTTGTCCAAGGTGTTTCCTGTTCTGTATCAAAACAACTTTGTGTTGCAGTGTCTGACGAAGTGAATATTAAAATGATATACAGTACCGACAGGTTGTCTTTATGCCGAAACGTCTCGCCTGCACAGCAGGCTTCTTCCGTCGAAAGAGAGGGAGATAGCGAGGGATAGAGAGAAGGAGAGAGGGAAGGAGGGAGAGAAAGAGAGAGAGAGAGAGAGAGAGAGAGAGAGAGAGAGAGAGAGAGAGAGAGAGAGAGAGAGAGAGAGAGAGAGAGAGAGAGAGAGGAGAGAGAGAGAGAGAGAGAGAGAGAGAGAGAGAGAGAGAGAGAGAGAGAGAGAGAGATGAGGAGTCCACACGCACAACCTGGCTATGGGAGAGAGGTAATTAACCAGCACTTTGCTCTGAGCTCACCACCACCAAGGGGATGTTGACAACCAAGTGAATGCCTTCACTGGACACATCCTTAATCTACAACAAGAACACATCCCTCACCGGCAGTATGTGACGAGGCCTACAGATCAGCCTTGGTTCGGCTTTCGTTGTAAAGAGGCTGCTACATCTAAGTACAAGGCTTGGCGACGGTATAAAAGACATCCTACTACCTATAACAGGAACTTGCACAGGTAAGACTGTAAGCATATGGGTGAAGTTCAAAAGTGGGCCATCTCTAAATGGGAGGTGGGCACAAAAAGAAATCTAGCATCAGGTAGAGTGGGTTCCAAAACCTGGTGGTCCCGGGTCAAGGACAGACAAGGTTATCTGCCTGAAGAACTTATTCCAACTCTGAATCGACAGGATGGGACCACCTCTACTAGTAGTAAAGGGAAAGCAGACCTCTTTGCCGAACACTTTGCTACCAAAATGCAAGTTCCTGATCCAGCTAGGAACCCTCCTTGGCTAGCTGCAAGAATTGTGTCAAAACTGTCAGTGGTGACAATAAGGCAGGAGGAGGTGCATCTTCTTCTTAAATCTCTTGACCAAGAAAAGGCTGTGGGCCCAGACAAGATGAGCCCAAGATTGCTGAGAAGATGTGCAGACCAGAAAGCAGCACCTCTAACTCGCATCTTTCAGCACTGCCTAGTACAGCGTAAATGACCTTCTCTGTGGAAAGAGGCAAATGTAGTCGCTGTTCACAAAAAGAAGAGCAGAGCAGAAATCAGCAACTACAGACCAGTGTCACTCCTGTCAGTCACTGGCAAGATCCTTGAGACAATAATCTCAAGACAAATGACTACTTAGTGACCGTCAATATGGCTTCAGGAAAGGTTACTTTCCTTCTGATCTGTTGTAAAACCTCTCTAGTAAATGGCACCAGTCACTGGACGAATCCAAAGTCAGCTGTGTGGTAGCATTGCACATTGCTGGTGCTTTCCACCTAGTGTGGCAACAGGGCCTCTTGGGAAAACTGCAAGCACTAGGAATTGCAGGCTCTACACTATGTCTCCTCAGTGATTACCTTCATGGTAGATCTCTAAAGGTAGTTCTCAATGGAAAAGAATCAGCAAGACATCCTATTGGGGCAAGTGTTCCACAGGGAAGTGTTATAGAAATTTTGTCTTGGACTGCCTCCTTGCAAGCTGCCCTCTGGCAATCACTGTTGACACCGACACTGAGACGCTTCTCTCAGACTTACAAGTGGCTTATGGACAGAATTTCTAGCTGACTGCAGTCGAAAGAATTTCCCACATACATGCACTACTGAAAAAGGGTTTAACTTACTTGATGGTGTAGAATATGTCTCCTAGTCTTAGAATCTCCCTTAGCTATAACCCCCCCCCCCAAACACCACGTGTAGGGATGGACCTTAATCTGCAATAATTCAAGTGGTATTAGTGTCCTGCCTGCACCTCAGAGTTCCCTGGTTTCAAAGGATATCCCCTAAGCTATATATGCAGTAAGTGACACTAGCTTCTAGACTAATACTTAAGGAGGATTGCCCACAATTATTACCTTATAGTGGGTGTTCATCTGCTTATAACCCACAGCTCAAATAACCCCACCTTCCTCCGAATATCGCCGGCCAGCTATACTAAGAGAAATGTAAAGTGTATTATCTTACTGCGGGGGCCTGGACCAGAGATGAATATCTACAGTACGTTGGGAAGCCTCTGTGATTCTTGGTTTCCAGGCAAGTATTTTGAAGACACGTGGGGCACCGAGCTCTAGCTCTTAGTACCCTGTTAACACCACGACATCCAGTTCAAGGAGAAAGAACTAGCACTCTCTCCTGCTTAGATTCAAGTGTGGAGCTGCCAGTTCTCGTTAGCTAACATAATCTAATGCTCGCCTATTCAGGCCTTAAAACTACCTATGTTAAGGTGCTAGAGCTACATTATTAATATCCTAATATTAGTTACTAACTGTACAAACTTACCTAGGCCTTCCTAGGAGTAAATCTATCAATTAACATGTGTAATCTCTCTACCTCCGCCAACTACTGTGTTTGTTTGGTTGGGTGTGTGGGTTCATAAACTCAGAGGGCCTATCCGTAGTATGTTTAAGGCTCCATACGGCTCACTTACCCTGTGGAACTTGAGAGACTCAAAAAAGTCTCTACAAGTGTGCTTGGGCCATTGTTATGGAATGTCCACTTCAATGACCTTCTTCATCTCATCCCAGAATTCCATGCATATGCAGACGACTGTACTCTGACAGTTACTTTTCCAATAGAAGAAATGTCAGCTGCTTGGGAAAACCGAAGGCAGGTAACATTTGCGCTTGAGAAAACACAAATGATGATGGTGTCTAGGCACAATGATGGCATTGCCGTAGCAATAATAAGTATGAATGGGAGAGTGTTGGTACCTGGGAAAGAAGTTGATATCCTTGGGATGAAATTTGACTCCAAACTGACCATGAAGAACCACGTAGTAAATCTTGCAAACAAGGCAGCCAGGAAGCTTACAGCACTTCGACGTATCTCGCATCTGCTTGACAGTAGGGGTTGCAAGATCCTGTATGAGGCACAAGTACGCTCACACCTTGAGTATGATCCACTTTCTTGGTTTACCTCCCCCCCCTCTCATCTGCGACACTTGACAGAATAGAGAACAGAGCAAGACGTCTCATCTCTCATCTGGATCCATTCTGGATAGATTTGTCATTTCAGCAGAGCCTTCAACGCAAGAGGGATGTGGGTGGCCTTACTGTTATATACAAGGCCAACATTGTCAAAGTACCACACTTGGCTCCACTTCGAGGACAGCGAGAAGCAAGCTTCTATACCACAAGACGGGCAACCAGCAGCAGCTTCACTCTGGCTGTACCCTTCTCTAGAACATCACTTCATCTGAGATCATTTATCCCCAGGATGACTCGAGTCTGGAACACATTCGTACAGCATTATGATGTCAGCGAGATAAAGTCAGTTGATCAAATGAAAATGCAGTTCCCTACTTGTATGCTTCATAACAATAAAAATGTTTTCAAATGAGCTGAAGTAGGTAACAGCTCTTAGCTTGTCAATAAAGTTAGGAACCTTTAACGTGTAAATAGCTTGTCAATAAAGTTAGAGATATTTAACCTAACCTTGTCAAAGCCTGTGTAAAAAGAGAGAGAGAGAAAAAGGGAGGGAGGCAGATAGGGAGGGAGGGATAGGGAGAGCAGGGAGAGGGAGAGCCGAGGGAGGGAGAGGGAGAGCGAGAGGGAAAGGGGGAGGGAGCGGGGGAGGGAGAAGGAGAGAGGGAGGGGGAGGGGAAGGGAGAGGGGGATCCTATCTGTTAGACCAGAACAGTGAACAGCGGCTGTGTGTGTGTTTGTGTACTCACTTATTTGTGGTTGCAGGGGTCGAGACTCAGTTCCTGGCCCCGCCTCTTCACTGATCGCTACTAGGTCCTCTCTCTCCCTGCTCCGTGAGCTTTATCATACCTCGTCTTAAAGCTATGTATGGTTCCTGCCTCCACTACCTCACTTGCCAGACTATTCCACTTCTTGACAACTTTGTGACTGAAGAAATACTTCCTAACATCCTTTTGACTCATCTGAATCAAAGTCTTGATGCAAACATTTGCACTTTCTCTAATTTCTTGAAGTGCTTGACCAGGTGTGGGTTCCAAACTGGTGCTGCATACTCCAATATGGGCCTGACGTACGCGGTGTACAGTGTCTTGAATGATTCCTTACTAAGGTATAGGAACGCTATTCTCATGTTTGCCAGGCGCCCATATGCTGCAGCAGTTATCTGGTTGATGTGTAATTCTGGAGACGTGCTCGGTATTATACTCACCCTAAGATCTTCCTCTTTGAGTGAGATCTGCAGTCTTTGGCTACCTAGCCTATTCTCAGTCTGCAGCCTTCTTTGCCCTCTCTCGATCTTCATGACCTTGCATTTGGAGGGGTTAAATTCGAGTAGCCAGTTGCTGGACCACGTGTCCAGCCTGTCCAGGTCGCTTTGTAGTCCTGCCTGATCTTCATCTGATTTAATTCTCATTAACTTCACATCGTCTGCAAACAGGGACGCTTCTGAGTCTATCCCTACCGTCATGTCATTCACATATACCAAGAACAGCACTGGTCCTAGGACTGACCACTGTGGAACACCCCTCGTCACAGGCGCCCATTGGGATACCTCATCTCATACCATGACTCGTTGTTGCCTTCCTTTCACGTATTCTCTGATCTATTGCAGTCCCCTTCCTGTTATATGTGCCTGATCCTCCAGCTTCCGCACTAATCTCCTGTGGGGAACTGTGTCGAAGGCCTTCTTGCAGTCCAAGAAAATGCAGTCAACCTACCCCTCTCTCTCGTGTCTTACTTCTGTTATCTTGTCGTAAAACTCCAGAAGGTTTGTGACACAGGATTTGCCTTCCCTGAATCCGTGCTGGTTGTCGTTTATAATCTTCTTCCGTTCCAGGTGCTCTACCACCCTCCTCCTGATAATCTTCTCTATAACTTTGCATACTATACACGTCAGTGACACTGGTATATTGTTTAGTGCCTCGTTTCTGTCTCCTTTCTTAAAAATGGGAACTAAATTTGCCGTCTTCCATACCACAGGTAGTTGCCCAGTTACAAGGGATGTGTTGAAGATTGTGGTTAGTGGCACACACAGTGTCTCTGCTCCCTCTCTAAGGGCATCAAGGTCACTGAGCAGCTTCTTCACCTCCTCCTCAGTTGAGTGTATATCATCCACCACTTGTTGGTATATTCCTTGTTCGTGTCTCCCTCTGTTCTGTCTTCCCAGAGTCCTTCTTGTCTCCACTGTAAATATTTCCTTAAATTTCGTGTTGAACTCCTCTCATACTTCTTGATCGTTTATTGTCAGTTCCCCACCTTGTTTCCTCAGCCTGATCACTTGGTCTTTGGCTGTTGTCTTCCTACTACTGTGGCTATACAACAGCTTCGGGTCAGACTTGACTTTCGATGCTATGTCGTTTTTGTACTGTTGCTGGGCCTCCCTCCTTATCTATGCAAACTTGTTTCTGGTTCTTCGACTAATCCCCTTATTTTTCTGGGTCCTTTGCCTTCCGTACTTTTTCCATTCTCTAGTGCACTTAGTCTTTGCCTCCCTACACCTTCGGGTAAACCAAGGGCTCGTTCTGGTCTTCCCATTATTTCTGTTGCCTTTGGGAACAAACCTTTCCTCTGCCTCCTTGAATTTTGTTGTTACATATTCCATCATTTCGTTTACTGACTTTCCTACTATTTCTCTGTCCCACTGAACCTCCTGCAGGAAGTTCCTCATACCTGTGTAGTCCCCCCTTTTATAGTTCGGCTTTTTCCATTCAACTCCTGTTACCCTCTCCACTTGTAACTCTACAATGTATTCAAAGCTCAGAACTACATTGTCACTAGCTCTCAGGGGCCTCTCATATGTGATGTCCTCAATGTCTGAACTGCACAGGGTGAACACGAGGTCCAGTCTTGCTGGTTCATCCTCCCCTCTCTTTCTGGTAGTGTCCCTAACTTGTTGATGCATGAGGTTTTCCAGTACCACATCCATCAGCTTGGCTTTCCATGTTTTGGGACCCCCATGTGGCTCCAGGTTTTCTTAATTGATCTCCCTGTGGTTGAAATCACCCATAACCAGTAACATTGCTCTGCTCGAGTTATCTCTCCTTGCCGCCTCAGCCAGTGTGTCCACCATTGCTCTGGGTGAGTTTCTTTTATGTGACTGCTATGATGTCTGGGGACTTCTCATTGATTCTTTTATTCCACTCCTTATATTTATTCGTTATTCTCTCCATGTTCGTGTACCAAACCTTCAACTTATTTTCTAAAACTGTGGTCCTAGGAGAATATTGGGGTTGGGGGAGCAGGAGCCCTGGCGGTGGCCTTTGGGGGGTTGCAGTGGGGGTGGGGTTTGTAATGAGGAGTTGGGGCAGAGTACCTGTAGGGGGTTGCTGTAGGGGTGGGGGTTGTGATGTGGGGGTTGGGACAGAAGGGAAAGTGTGTGGGTGTTGGTTTAGATTGTTCAGTTGCCTTGGGGTTGTCATGGTTGGAGTCCTTTTGTGAGTGTTTCTGGAGGGTGTGTTCGACCTTTCTCCTGGATCTGGGTTCTTCTGCTCGTCTTTGTCATTTCTTCTCGTTCCTCCTTTCGTCTTTGTACCCTTTCTTTCAGTATTATCCTTTCCTCTTGTGTTCTGTCTTGATTGAGGTACTCCGGTTTGTCCCTCAGTCATGCTTTCTCCTGCAGGATCATCGTTCCAGCTGAAAATTACTTTGAGAGGCTTATGTATTTTCAGAGTTAGTGGGTGTGTGTGTGTGAAGATGGGTGTTTGTTGTAGGGAGGGAAAGAGGAGGGAGGTAGGGTGGGGTAAAAGGATATGAAGTGGGAGGGGGGACAGCGGCAGGGAGAGATTAGGGGTGGGGGTGTATGGCTATGGGGGAGAGGGGAGAAGACGGGGGAGGAGGAAAAGGAAGATGAAGAGGATGAGAGAGAGAGAGAGAGAGAGAGAGAGAGAGAGAGAGAGAGGGAGAGATAGTGGAAGGTAGGAGAGTAAGAGGGGGGCAGAGTGATGGAGAGAGAGTGTGGGTTAATGCCTGGGTTTTGGGATGGGGTGGGGTGTGGTGGGGTGTATATGTGTGTGTGTGTGTGTGTACCCACCTATTTGTCCTCACCTATTTGTGATTGCAGGGGTCGATCGCTCTTCGACCCCCCCTCTTCACTGATCGCTACTGGGTTCTCTCTCTCCCTGCTCCATGAGCTTTATCATACCTTGTCTTAAAGCTATGTATGGTTCCTGCCTCCAATAAGTCACTTGCCAAACTGTTCCACTTCATGACAACTCTATGACTAAAGAAATACTTCCTAACATCCCCTTGACTCATCTGAGTCATCAACTTCCAATTGTGACCCTTGTTTCTGTGTCCCATCTATGGAACATTCTGCCTCGGTCCACCTTGTCAATTCCTCGAACTATTTTATATGTCATTATCATGACTCATCTAACTCTCCTGTCCTCCAGTGTCGATAGGCCAATTTCCTTTAACCTTTCATCGTAGGACATTCCCCTTAGCTATGGAACTAGTCTTGTTACAAACTTTAGCACTTTCTCTAATTTCTTGATGTGCTTGACCAGGTGTGGGTTCCAAACTGGTGCTGCATACTCCAGTATGGGCCTGATGTACACGGTGTACAGTGTCTTGAACGATTCCTTACTGAGGTATCGGAACGCTATTTCCAGGTTTGCAGGTGATCATATGTTGCAGCAGTTATCTAATTGACGTGCGCCTCAGATGTGCTCCTTATTATACTCACCCCAAGACCCTTTTCCTTGAGAGAGGTTTGCAGTTTTTGGCCAACTAACCTTACCTAGTCTCCGGTCTTCTTTGCCTTCCCCTACCTTCACGACTTTGCATTTGGCGGGGTTAAATTCGAGAAGCCAGTTATTGGACGAGGCTTGCAGCCTGTCCAGGTCTCATTGTAGTCCTGCCTGATCCTCATCCGATTTAATTCTCCTTATTAACTTCACATCATCTGCAAACAGGGACACTTCTGAGTCTCTTCCTTCAGTCATGCCATTCACAATACCAAAAATAGCACTGGTCCTTGGACTGCCCCCTGTGGAAGCCTGCTCGTTAACTCCCTGTCACGTAGTCCCTGGTCCATTGCAGTGCTTTTCCTGCTATACGTGCCTGATCCTCTAGCTTTTGCACTAATCTCTTGTCAGGAACTGTGTCGAAGGCATTCTTGCAGTCAGAGAAAATGCAATCTACCCACCACTCTCTCTCTCTCTCATGTCTTACTTCTGATATCTTGTCTTTAAACTCCATTAGGTTTGTGACAGGATTTTCCATCCCTGAATCCATGCTGGTTATCGTTTATAAGCTTGTTCCGTTTTAGATATTCCACCACTCTCCTCCTGATAATCTTCTCCATGACTTTGCATTCTATACACATTAGTGACATACCGTTTTCCATACCTCAGGTAGTTGCCCAGTTTCATTGAATGTGTTGAAAATTGTTGTTAGTGGCACACACAGGATCTCTGCTCCCTCTCTAAGAACCCATGGAGAGATGTCCTGTCTCACTGCCTTTGAGTTTTTCCAGTACTATATCCATCAGCTTTGCTCACCATGTTTTGGGACACCCATGTGGCTCCAGGTTTTCCCAATCAGTCTCCTTGTGATTGAAATCACCCATAACTAGTAAATTTGCTCTACCCGTGTGAGCTCTTCTGGACACCCTCAGCTAGTGTGTCTACCATAGTAGGAACAGTTCAGTCCCCCAGACTGAACTGTACCTACTGTACCTACTATGTAGTCCCTTTTATGCGTTTCGTCCATTCCTTCTATTTTCTCAAATCCCCATCAGTTTTTAATGAGCGTTGCAACTCCTCCTTCCCATTGCTCTTTCTATCTCTCCTCGGGAACTGATATCCTGGTGGGAAAATTGCGTCTCTTATCATCCGAATGAGTTTCATTTCTGTGAGTGCTATAATGACTGGGGACGTTTCCTTGATTCTTTCATGCCACTCCTCACATTTATTTGTTATTACATCTGCATTCGAATACCAAACCTTCACCTTCTTTTTTAAAATTGAGGTGTGGGGAGAATGTTGGTGTTGGGGAAGCAGGAGACCTGGCATGGAACTATAGGGGGTTGGGTTGCTGTGGGGTTGGAGTTTGTGATGAGGGGGTTGGGGGCAGTGGTTACGGTGTGTGGGTTTTGGTTTAGATTGTTTGTGTGCATTGGGGTTGTCGTGGATGAGGTTCTTCTGTAGGTGGTTCTTAGTCGTGCTTTCTCCTGCAGGATCCTGTTTCGAGCCGATTCTGCCTTGAAAATTACTCTGACCGTCCTTTTTTTATCCCCCTTGGAAACCACCTTATTCTCAGAAAATTTGTCAACTGGGTCATGGGGTCCTCTCCTATTGCTTTCATGATATCTTCAATCGACTTTTTCTTCCCTTGTCTTCTTGCTTCATAAGTTTCCCATTCAACTTCCTGGAGCATGTAAACAAAGACTGACCTCTCCCTTTCATCCTCCCTCTGCATTTCCTTTTTTCCTGAGTGGATTTAATTGTTTCCATTGCAGCATTCCTTCCTTCAATTTCTTCTCTGTCTGATGTATCTGTGCTCACTGGACTGTCATTTTCCTTCTCAGGTTTTCCTGGGCACTTCTGTGGTCTGTTAGGGCCTCTGTGTATAGCTTAGCTCTTTCATTTTCTTCAGTCCCCTCGTTTGTTACTGGTGTGTTCTTCGTTTTTTCCCGGGCTCCACGGTGGAGTGATAGCTCCTTTGTTCCATACAGTTCCCTCATTTGTATCTGATGTAGCAGTTCCCGATGTCATGCTCATACTGTTCTTTGCTTCTTTGGACTGTTTCAGATTTTTTAGTTCCTCTTCTAAGCTCTGTATCTTAGCTTCTGCTGCAGTGGCTTGTAGCTTCCATTTCCTGCTCTCTGAAGGTATCTTCTCCTTCATTTTCTTGCTAAGCTCTTCTACCTTCCTTCCCCACTCTTCTTCCGTTCTCATGATCTGACACCCAATCTTCTCTCCCAGGCTCATCCACCAGTCCCCTGGTTCATGATCTCTTACACCCAATCTTCCCTCCCAGGCTCATCCACCAGTCCCCTGGTTCATGATCTCTGACACCCAATCTTCTCTCCCAGGCTCATCCACCAGTCCCCTGGTTCATGATCTCTTACACCCAATCTTCTCTCCCAGGCTCATCCACCAGTGCCCTGGTTCATGATCTCTTACACCCAATCTTCTCTCCCAGGCTCATCCACCAGTGCCCTGGTTCATGATCTCTTACACCCAATCTTCTCTCCCAGGCTCATCCACCAGTGCCCTGGTTCATGATCTCTGACACCCAATCTTCTCTCCCAGGCTCATCCACCAGTGCCCTGGTTCATGATCTCTTACACCCAATCTTCTCTCCCAGGCTCATCCACCAGTGCCCTGGTTCATGATCTCTGACACCCAATCTTCTCTCCCAGGCTCATCCACCAGTCCCCTGGTTCATGATCTCTTACACCCAATCTTCTCTCCCAGGCTCATCCACCAGTGCCCTGGTTCATGATCTCTTACACCCAATCTTCTCTCCCAGGCTCATCCACCAGTCCCCTGGTTCATCCACCAGTCCCCTGGTTCTCCATTCTGCTTGACAACCCATTTTTTTTTCTTACCACAGAAAGAAAAACTTATGTATTTTCATGTGGGCGTTTGTGAAAGTGTGTGTGTGTACTCACCTAGTTGTACTCACCTAGTTGTGGTTGCAGGGGTCGAGTCATAGCTCCTGGCCCCGCCTCTTCACTGGCTGCTGTGTGCGTGTATGTGTGTGTGTTTGTGTTAGTTGAAATGTGTATGTGTGTGTGTTTGTGTTAGTTTGAAATGTTTTCGCCCCGCTGGGAATTGAACCCGGGCCCTCCGTGCGTGAAGGGAGAGCTTTAGCCACCAGGCCAACGGGGCTGTGTGTGTGTGTCTGTGTGTGTACTCACCTAGTTGTACTCACCTAGTTGTGGTTGCAGGGGTCGAGTCATAGCTCCTGGCCCCGCCTCTTCACTGGTCGCTACTGGGTCATGTTCCCTGCTCCATGAGCTTTATCATACCTCTCCTTAAAGCTATGTATGGAACCTGCCTCCACTACATCGCTTCCCAAGCTATTCCACTTCCCGACTACTCTATGACTGAAGAAATACTTCCTAACATCCCTGTGATTCATCTGAGTCTTCAACTTCCAACTGTGTTCCCTTGTTGCTGTGTCCCATCTCTGGAACATTCTTTCTCTGTCCACCTTGTCAATTCCTCTCAGTATCTTATATGTCGTTATCATGTCCCCCTTATCTCTCCTGTCCTCCAGTGTCGTCAGGTCGATTTCCCTTAACCTCTTCTCGTAGGACATACCCCTTAGCTCCGGGACTAGTCTTGTTGCAAACCCTTGCACTTTCTCTAGCTTCTTTATGTGCTTAGCTAGATGTGGGTTCCAAACTGGTGCTGCATACTCCAGTATGGGTCTAACGTACACAGTGTACAGGGTCCTGAACGATTCTTTATTAAGATGTCGGAATGCTGTTCTTAGGTTAGCTAGGCGCCCATATGCTGCACCAGTTATTTGGTTGATGTGCGCCTCAGATGTGCCTTGTGTAATACTCTCCCCAAGATCTTTTTCCTTGATTGAGGTTTGTAGTCTCTGGCCCCCTAGACTGTACTCCGTCTGCGGTCTTTGCCCGTGTGCGTGTGTTTGGTTGTGAGGGAGGTTTCTGTATATTTAGGAAAGGGGCTTGGTGTGTGTGTGTGTGTGTGTGTGTGTGTGTGTGTGTGTGTGTGTGTATGTGTACTAACCTTTTTGTGGTTGCAGGGGTCGAGTCACAACCCCTGGCCACGCCTCTTCACTGATTGCTATTAGGTTCTCTCTCTCCCTGCTCCATGAGCTTTATCAAACCTCGTCTTAAAATTATGTAAGGTTCCTGCCTCCACTACGTCACTTTCTAGGCTCTTCCACTTTCTGACAACTCTATGATTGAAGAAATACTTCCTAATATCCCTTTGACTCAGAGGAGTCCTCAACTTCCAATTGTGACCCCTTGTTTCTGTGGCCCATCTCGTTATCGTGTCTCCCATGACCCTCCTGTCCTTCAGTGTCGTCAGGCCGATTTCCCTTAACCTTTCTTCGTAGGACAATCCCCTTAGCTCTGGGACTAGTCTTGTTGCAAACCTTTTGCACTTTCTCTAATTTCTTGATGTGCTTGACCAGGTGTGGATTCCAAACTGGTGCTGCATACTCCAGTATGGGTCTGACGTATATGGTGTACAGAGTCTTGAATGATTCCTTAGTGAGGTATTGGAACGCTATTCTTATGTTTGCTAGACGTTTGTATGCAGCAGCAGTTTTCTGATTGATGTGCACTGTATTATATTCACCCCAAGATCTTTTTCCTTGAGTGAGATTTGCAGTCTTTGGCTTCCTAGACTATACTCTGTCTGTTGTCTTCTTTGCCCTTCCTTGATCTTCATGTCTTTGCATTTGGTGGGGTTAAATTCAAGGAGACAGTTACTGGACCAGGCTTGTAGCCTATCCAGGTCTCTTTGTAGTCCTGTTTGATCCTCGACTGATTTAATTCTCCTCATTAACTTCACATCATCTGCAAACAGGGACACTTCTGAGTCTATCCCTTCCGTTATGTCATTCACATATACCAAAAACATCACATGTCCTAGGACTGACCCTTGTGGAACCCCACTCGTCACAGGTGCCCACTCTGACACCTCGCCACGTACCATGACTCGTTGTTGCCTCCTTGTCAGATATTCTCTGATCCATTGCAGTGCCTTTCCTGTTACGTGTGCCTGATTCTCTAGCTTTTGCATTAATCTCTTGTGAGGAACTGTGTCGAACGTTTTCTTGCAGTCCAAGAAAATGCAGTCTATCCACCCCTCTCTCTCGTGTCATACTTCTGTTACCTTGTCATAAAACTCCAGTAGGTTTCTGACAGAGGATTTTCCTTCCCTGAAACCGTGCTGGTTATCGTTTATAAGCTTGTGTCTTTCTAGGTGCTCCACCACTCTCCTCCTGATGATCTTCTCCATGACTTTGCATACTATACACGTCAGTGACACAGGTTTGTAGTTTAATGCCTTGTGTCTGTCTCCTTTCTTAAAAAATTGGGACTGCATTTGCCATCTTCCACACCTCAGGTAGTTGCCCAGTTTCAATGGATGTGTTTAAGATTTTTGTTAGTGGCACAAACAACATCTCTGCTCCTCTCTAATGACCCACAGAGAGATGTCTGGTCCCACCGCTTTTGAGGTATCCAGTTCACATAACAGCTTCTTCACTTCCTCCTTGGTTGTTTGCATTTCATCCAGCACTTGTTGGTGTACCTCCCTATTCTGAATTCTTAGAGTCCTTCCTGTCTCCTCTGTAAATACTTCTTTAAATCTCATGTTGAGTTCCTCACATACCTCTTGGTCGTTTCTTGTGAACTCCCCACCTTCCTTCCTCAGCCTGATTACCTGGTCCTTGACTGTTGTTTTCCTCCTGATGTGGCTATACAACAGCTTCGGATCAGACTTGACTTTTGATGCTATGTCATTTTTTTATTGTCGCTGAGCCTCCCTTCTTATCTGTGCATATTCGTTTCTGGCTCTTCGGCTAATCTCTTTATTTTCTTGGGTCGTTTGTCTTCTGTACTTTTTCCATTCTCTAGTGCACTAAATTTTTGCCTCCCTACACCTTTGGGTGAACCAAGGATTCGTTCTGGTCTTCCCGTTACTTCTGTTTCCCTTGGGAACAAACCTCTCCTCTGCCTCCTTGCATTTTGTTGTCACATAATCCTTTATTTCTTTTACTGGTTTTCCTGCCAATTCTCTCTCCCACTGAACGTCTTGCAGGAAGTTCCTCATGCCTGTATAGTCCCCCCTTTTGTAGTTTCGTTTTTCCGTTTCTATTCCTGCTCCTCTCTCCACTTGTAGCTCAACTATGTAATCAAAACACAGAACCACATGATCACTAGCTCCAAGGGGCCTTTCATAAGTGATATTCTCGGTGTACTAACTACTCAAGGTAAATACTAGGTCCAAGTCTTGCTGGATCATCCCCACCTCTCTCTCTGGTAGTGTCTCTAACATGTTGATGGATGAGGTTTTCCAGTACCACATCCATCATCTTGGCTCTCCATGATTCAGGACCCCCATGGGGCTCCACGTTATCCCAATCAATCTCCTTATGATTAAAATCACTCATAACTAGTAACTTTCCTCTCCCCATGTGAGCTCTTCTGGCTACCTCGGCTAGTGTGTCTACCATTGCTCTGTTGCTCTCGTCGTATTCTTCTCTTGGTCTCCTGCAGTTCTGTGGCGGGTTGTACATTACAGCAATTACCACCTTATTCCCCTCAAACTGGATTGTTCCTACTATGTAGTCCCTTTCGCCACTTCCATCCATTCCTTCTACTTCCTCAAATCCCCACCTGTTCTTAATGAGCAGTGCAACTCCTCCTTCCCCTCTGCTCCCTCTATCTTTCCTGAGGATTTGATATTCAGGTGGAAATATTGCATCTGTTATCATCCTGGTGAGTTTCGTTTCTGTGAGTGCTATTATGTCTGGGGATGTCTCCTCTATTCTTTTATGCCACTCCTCACATTTATTTGTTATACCATCTGCATTTGTATACCAAACCTTCAACTTCTTTTCTAAAACTGTGGTATGGGGAGTACGTTGGAGTTGGGGAAGTGGGAGACCTGATGAGGAACTATGGGTGGTTGGAGTGTAGGTGGAGTTTGTAATGAGGTGGGTGGGGGCATTGGGCACGGTATGTGTGTTTTGGGTTGGAATGTTTGGTTGCATTGGGGTTGTCCTGGTTGGGAGGCTACTGTAGGTGATTGTGAGGGAGGTTGTATTTGATCTTCCCCTTGAGTCTGGGTTCTCCTGTCCATCTCTCTTTCCTCCTTTCGTCTTTGTACCCTCTTTTTCAGTTTCTGCCTTTCTTCTCACGTTCTGTACTCACCTAATTGTGGTTGCAGGGGTCGAGACTCAGCTCCTGGCCCCGCCTCTTCGCTGTCCGCTACTGGGTCTCTGCTCTCCCTGCTCCATGAGCTTTATCATACCTTGTCTTAAAACTATGTATGGTTCCTGCCTCCACTATATCTTTCTCTAGACTATTCCACTTCCTGACTACTCTGTGGCTGAAGAAATGCTTCCTAACATCCCTTTGACTCATCTGAGTCTTCAGCTTCCAGTTGTGTCCCCTTGTTTCTGTGTTCCCTCTCTGGAACATCCTGTCACTGTCACTGTGTGTGTGTGTGTGTGTGTTGGGGTGTGGGTGTTTGAGTGTGAATGTGTGTTTGGGTGTGGCTGTGTTTGGGTGAGAGTGCTGGAGTGTGTTTGGGAGTGGGGTTTGGATGTGTGCTTGGGTGTTGGTTTGTGTTTGGATGTGGCTTCGTGTTTGGGTGTGGTTGCGTTTGTGTGTGTGTGTATGTTTGGGTGTGGGCGGGAGAAGGAGTGTGGGATAGTGAGAGGGAGAGAGTGTGGCAGAGGGTGGTTAGAGTGTAGGTGTGAGAGGTCAGTGTTTGCTACAGAGGCAACAGTTCATGTGGTTTTGTGGGTTTAGTGTGGTTGTGTGGGTTTTGTGTCAGTGAGGCCTAGTAGACTCCAGGCTCAAGTTTTTGTATCCTAGTTTGTATTTACTAGACAGTTCTTTCGTAGAAAAAAATATTACCTTCTCTGTTTATTGTACTTTCTAGTGGCACAAGTCTATTAGACACACCTGCCTACCCGCCTTGACTTCTGAATTTAAGTAACAAATACTGCTCGTTATTAGCCTATTCCTTGCTCACACTGAGAGAGGACCCCTTCACGTTACAGCTGGCGGCACCTAGACCCCAAAAACTGACCCCAACCACCACATTTAGGTGAGTACTTGCCGCTACAGTGTTGACACTCCTCGTGTCAACACTGTAACAGAAACTATCTGTCATGTGGTCACACCTTATCACTCACGATAACTGGCAGCGATGTCTGGCCGCATAGGGTTAGGTAGTGACTCAGATGTCGTACCGCGCTACCCTCTATGCTCAGTCGTACTTGTTTTTGTCTAACACTATCATCTCGCACTACACTATCAAGATATGAACTTTACTGACCACGTGAATCATAGAGATATTAATTTTATTGACCAGGTGAACAGTCTAATCCTTTATTATGGACACACTTGTTTCGAGAAAACACCAGACACTCCAAGAATAACTTATGGTTAATTTGCCTTCGATTTCTTAATTTCATTATATATTTTTTTCCTTTTCTGTCCCCTCACTTCGTGGATTTTTTTATTATTCACTGACTCATCTATCCTTGACTTGCATCTAACTCTCTGGCTAGGGGTCACACTTATTCTTTTTGAATTTGCAGTTATGTTGGCTTGTGTCAACACCACCTACACCCGGCTCTAGGCCTCCTGCCTCACTATTCTGGCAGAGATTACTGTCAAATTGTTTTATACAAATTGTATCCCTAGAGTCATAGCTCCTGGCCAAGCCTCTTTACTGGTCGCTACTAGGTCACTCCCTGCTCCGTGAGCTTTATCATACCTCTCCTTAAAGCTATGTATGGATCTTGCCTCCACCACTTCCCTTTCCAAATTATTCCACTTCCTGACAACTCTGAAGAAATACTTCTTAACATCCCTGTGACTCATCTGAGTCTTCAACTTCCAATTGTAACCCCTTGTTGCTGTGTCCCATCTCTTGAACATCCCGTCTCTGTCCACCTTGTCGATTCCTCTCAGTATTTCATATGTTGTTATCATATCTTTCCTGTCTCTCATGTCCTCCAGTGTTGTCAGGTCGATTTCCCGTAACCTCTCCTCGTAGTACATGCACCTCAGCTCCGGGACTAGTCTCGTTGCAAACCCTTGCACTTTCACTAATTTCCTGACGTGCTTGGCCAGGTGTGGGTTTCAAACTGGTTCTCCATACTCCAATTTGGGCCTGAAGTACATGGTGTACAGGGTCCTGAGCGATTCCTTACTAAGACGCCAGAAGGTTATTCTTAGGTTTGATATTATTATTATTATAATCATTGGGAAGCGCTAAACTCATAGGATTATCCAGCGCCTATGAGCAGGGGATGGAAGGCATTCAGGGAACTGCAGCACAGATCCAATTCCCTATATCAAGAGCCCCCCACCACCGTCAAGGAACCTCCTTTGAGGGGTTAGGTTTGCTAGAAGCTCATATGCTGCAGTAGTTATTTGGTTGATGTTCACCTCAGGAGATGTGCTCGTTATTATACTCACCCCAAGATCATTTTCCTTGAGTGAGATTTGCAGGCTTTTTCACCTAGCCTGTACTCTGTCTGCAGTCTTCCTTGCCCTTACCCCGATCTTCATGACTTTGCACTTGGTGAGGTTGAACTCCAGGAGCCAGTTTCTGGACCAGGCCTGCAGCCTGTCCAGACCCCTTTGTAGTCATGCCTGGTCCTCCTCTGATAGAATTCTTGTCAATAACTTCACATCGTCTGCAAACAGCGACACTTTTGAGTCTATTCCTTCCGTCATAGTCACATCATTCACATATACCAGAAACAGCACCGGTGCTAGGACTAACCCCTGTGGAACCCCGCTCGTCACAGGGGCCCACGCTGACACCTCGTCATGGACCTTGACTCGCTAATGTCTTCACCTCGGGTATTCTCCGATCCATTGCCCTGGTCCTCCATCTTTTGCACTAATGTATAGTGTGGAACTGTGTCAAAAGCCTTCTTACGGTCCAAAAAATGCAGTCTACCCACCCTTCTCTCTTGTCTTACTGCTGTCACCTTGTCATAGAAATTTAGCAGGTTTGTGATACAGGATTCCCCGTCTCTTAAACCGTGCTGGTTTTCGTTGATATGCTCATTTCTTTCTAGGTGCCCCACTACTCTTCTGATAATCTCCATGACTTTGCATGCTATACATATCTGTAACACTGGTCTGTAGTTTAGTGCTGTGTGTATGACTCTTTTTTTTTAAATTGGGACTACATTTACTGTCTTCCATACCTCAGGTAGTCGCTCTGTTTCGATAGGAGTGTTGAAAAAGTTTTAGTGGTACACAGAGTGCCTCTCCTTTCCTCAGGACCCACGGAGAGATGTGTGGTCCCATCGCCTTTGAGGTATCCAACTCACTTAGCAGCCTCTTCACCTCCTCTTCGGTTATTGTGTCCAGCACTTGATGGTATACCCCACCTCTGTCTTTCTTGGTCGATTCTTGTGATCCCCCCTCCTTCCTTCCTCAACCTGATTACCTGGTCCTTGACTGCTGTTTTCCTACTGATGTGACTGTACAACAGCTTCGAGTCGGACTTGGCTTTCGCCGCTATGTCATTTTCCTACTGTCGTTGGGCCTCCCTTCTTACCTGAGCAGAGTCATTTCTGGCTCTTCGACTGTTCCCCCTATTCTGCTGGGTCCTTTGCCTTCTATGCTTCTTTCATTTTCTGGCACACTTGATTTTGGCCTCTCTACACCTTTCAGTGAACCAAGGGCTCGTCCTGGTTTATTCATTATTTATGTTGCTCTTGTGTACAAACCTCTCCTCTGTTTCCTTGCATACTATATTCTGGGGGGTATGTGGAGTTTGGGGGAGTGGGAGACCTGGCATGGTGCAATGGGATTATACTGCATACTGTGGGGTGGGCTGTGAGTGTGGAGTGTGGTTTGTATTGGGATAGCATGTTTGGCTGTGCAATTCTGAGGTTAGTTTTGTGGGTGTTTGCGCTTGTTGCTCTACCCGACTCTGGTTGTCCTTTCTGTGTCCTCTCCCTTAGCTTCTGTCCATCCGCTCTCATTCTGTCACTGTCTAGGAACACCCTCCTGTATGTTGGTGATTCCTTCTGCCATAGTTTCTCATGCAGGATCCTGTTCCTTACTGTTTCTGTCTTGAGAATCAATTTGACCAGCCGATTTCTCCCTTTCGAGTACCCTTCTATTCTCTGAAAATTTACTATCTCAGTCATGTCCTTCTTGCCCATGTGTTTGATAATGTTTTCAATCTCTTGTTTTTCTTTCTGCCATCTTTCATTGTATATCCTGTCTTCGCTCTCTTTAAGCCCTTTAGTAAAGACTGACCTCTCCCTCTCTTCCCACTGCCTTTCCCTCAATGTCTCTGGGTCCCATTTGTACATAGCCATTGTCTCCTTTATTATTTCCTGTAACTCTTCGTGGCTTGGTCGTCCCTCTGCATGGGACCTATTGCGTTCTTTTCCTGCACCCTCCTCACTTACTGCTGTCCCTGGCCCAACAGCTCTCCCCCTTCGTTCCTCGGCCTTGACTGGTGGCCTGATAGGGCCTTAACGTAAGTCTTGTCTTCTTCCTTTCCTTTGGACTCCTCCTTTAATAATGATGTACCTGCTCCAGATGCCATGTACCCTCTGGGCAATGGAGCTGTAAGTCACTTCAGCATATTTACCTCGTCTTCTAGGGCCCATAACTTGGCTTCTACAGCTTCAGCTTGTGACTCCAATTTCTTATTCTCTGTGTCTAGCCTCTGTGTGTGTGTGTGTACTCACCTAGTTGTACTCACCTAGTTGTGGTTGCAGAGGTCGAGTCATAGCTCCTGGCCCCACCTCTTCACTGGCCGCTACTGGGTCACTCTTCCTGTGCCATGAGCTTTATCATACCTCTTCTTAAAGCTATGTATGGAACCTGCCTTCACTACATCGCTTCCCAAACTATTTCACTTCCCGACCACTCTGTGACTGAAGAAATACTTCCTAACATCCCTGTAGGATGGGTCCTACACAGATGACAGAAAGGGAAATGATGAGTTATTTAGTCAGTGACCAGTTTTAGCCGCTAAAGACTGAAAATCAAAGACCAAATGATTTTAGAGTGCCACAGAACTTGACAGACGCATGCCTATCTGACATCACCCTGACGCCAAATGACATCGAAAAGGCAATAAATGACATGCCAATGCACTCCGCTCCAGGCCCAGACTCATGGAACTCTGTGTTCATCAAGAACTGCAAGAAGCCCCTATCACGTGCTTATAACATCCTATGGAGAGGGAGCATGGACACTGGGGTCGTCCCGCAGTTACTAAAAACAACAGGCATAGCCCCACTCCACAAAGGGGGTAGTAAAGCAATAGCAAAGAACTACAGACCAATAGCGCTAACGTCCCATATCATAAAAAATTTTGAAAGGGTTCTAAGAAGCAAGATCGCCACTCATCTTGATACCCATCAATTACACAACCCAGGGCTGCATGGGTTTAGAGCAGGTCGCTTCTGTCTGTCCCAACTACTAGACCACTACGACAAGGTCCTGGATGCTCTAGAAGACAAACAGAATGCAGATGTTATATACACAGACTTTGCAAAAGCCTTTGACAAGTGTGACCATGGTGTGATAGCACACAAAATGCGTGAAAAAGACATAACAGGAAAAGTTGGTAGATGGATCTATAATTTCCTAACAAGTAGAACACAAAGAGTAGTAGTCAACAGAGTAAAGTCTGAGGCAGCTACTGTGAAAAGCTCTGTTCCACAAGTCACAGTACTTGCTCCCATCCTGTTCCTCATCCTCATATCGGACATAGACAGAGATATAAGCCACAGTGCTGTGTCTTCCTTTGCAGATGACACCCGAATCTGTATGACAGTGTCCACCGTTGAAGACACTGCAAGACTCCAAGCAGACATAAACCAAATCTTTAAATGGGTTGCAGAAAACAATATGAAGTTCAATGATAAGAAATTTCAATTACTCAGATACGGAAAACGTGAGGAAATTAAAATCTCATCGGAGTACAAAACTAATTCAAACCACACAATAGAGCGAAAAACTAATGTCAAAGACCTGGGAGTGATCATGTCAGAGGATCTCACCTTCAAGGACCATAACACCGTAGCAATCACATCTGCTAGAAAAATGACAGGATGGATAATGAGAACCTTCAAAACTAGGGATGCCAAGCCCATGTTGACACTTTACAGATCGCTTCTTCTATCTAGGCTGGAATATTGCTGCACACTAACTGCACCTTTCAAGGCGGGTGAAATTACTGACCTTGAAAATGTGCAGAAAACCTTCACGGCACGCATAACTGCGATAAACCACCTCAATTACTGGAAACGCTTGAAGTTCCTAAACCTGTACTCTCTAGAACGCAGGCGGGAGAGATACATTATTATATACACGTGGAAAATTCTCGAGGGATTAGTACCAAACTTGCATACGAGAATCACTCCCTACGAAAGCAAAAGACTCGGCAGGCGATATAACATTCCCCCAATGAAGAGCAGGTGTGCCACTAGCACGTTGAGGGACAATACAATAAGTGTCAGGGGCCCAAGATTGTTCAACTGCCTCCCAGCATACATAAGGGGGATTACCAACAATCCCCTGGACCAGGATATTTAGGTTCTCTCTCTGGCAAGCTTCAAGTATTTGGTGTAGAGAATTTTACTTGCATTTAAGCACCCCTACATGAAGGGGGGGGGCAAAGAAAGGAAATAGAAGAAAATAAAAGTATCGTCTTACCAAACTTGATGATCTTGAGACAGCTGTGGTCCTGGGCCAAATCTCGCAGCTCCTGAGAGGTAATTGATATTAATAATTTAAACATGTCAATCCTTAGTCTAAGTTTTGAGTGTATTTCACACACACACACACACACACACATACACACAAGGTGGACAGAGACAGAATGTTCCAGAGGTGGGACACAGCAACAAGGCGTCACAGTTGGAAGTTGAAGACTCAGATGAACCACAGGGATGTTAGGAAGTTAGTGAAGAGGAGGGGCCAGGAGCCAGTCAGTCGCATCTTGTAGGGCTCCGTGAATATAAGTGTTTTTGAGGGCTACACAAGGGTACTACAGGGGTTATCAAGTGTGTCAGGGTAGTGAACAACCCTTGAAGTGATTTACGAGTTGCCCTGAGCCACATAAGTGTGGGAAGAGCCATAATTTTATAAGTGAACTAGAAATAAATATTTGGTGGCGGGGTCAGTGGGCCTAGTGTGCTCCAGGCGACGTTGCCACGTGTGTCACCCTAGATAATAAAGTGAAATAAATATGTGACAAGTGAAAGAAATACAGTGAATAGGTTATATTATATATCGACAAGAAACGAAAGTGGATATACGCCAGAACATCACATTGAGTTGGACAATCTACAGGATACTACACGCTGGCCAAGCTGCATCGCATCGCAAGTGGGAGGGGCTGGGTTTGATTAGTGTCGTGAGTACAGGAGTAAATTCTTAGGTAGTGGTGGTTTTGATAAGGACCTGCCTTGTATGGGCCACTAGGCCTTCTGCAGTGTTCCTCCATTCTTATGTTCTTATGTTTAAGTATTCACCTATGCGTGGTTTTCGGGGTGTCGGGAGTAAGATCCAATTACCTAACCGCTAAGCTGTTTGTGAACGGTCAACTCTCATAGTAAGATAAGGAATAGGATATCAAGTACTCAGTAACAAATAGCAATTGGTAATTTCTAGTAGAAAAGGGCGAGCAGACAGGTGAATCATAGAATACATTAACTGGTAGATCAGGTGTGTCAGGTCAGGCCAGGTAGAGGAGCACTGTAGACTACGTGTTACTCGCAGACCTCACATACCACTCATACACCATAACACAATTTCACCACTACTTTTCACACAATAAATCCACACACATATAGTTCCACACACACACACACACACACACACACACACACACACACACACACACACACACACAAACAAACACAACTCACACAACACATTAACTGGTAGGTCAGGTGTGTCAGGTCAGGCCAGGTAGAGAAGCACTGCAGACAACGTGTCACTCGCAAACTCCACATACACACCCATACACCATAACACACAATTTCACCACTACTATTCACACATACATACACACACAAACATACATACACACACACACATACATACACACACACAAAACTAACATACACACACAAAAAAAAACTAACACACACACATAACTAACGTGCACACACACACACACACACACAAAACTAACACACACACACACACATACACATACACACAAAACTAACACACACACACAGGCCCACACACACTCCCCCTGCTCCCTCCACCCACCTCTCCCCCACTCCCTTCCCTGAACCCCTCTCTCACCCACCTCCTCCCCCTCTC